>LKNJ01001077.1:0-20527 GCA_002120245.1 Maccullochella peelii | reverse complement strand
TATATATATATATATATATACACACACACACATACGTATATATATGTATGTATATATATGTGTGTGTGTGTGTATGTATGTATGTATATATATATATGTATAACTAATTCCGAGGCATTGCCATGACCTCTAGTTGGATCCAAGTAAAACATCCAGTAAAGAGAGAGAAATGTTCAGGCATAATATTCCACAGATGTTGCAGAACATTTAAGACAAGTTTGACTCGCAACCTTCTCACCAGTTTTGTCCTTGGTCTGTGTCACACAGCATATCTCACTAAATGAGTCGCACAAACTTCTTCTCAACAAAAAATCTCATTAGGAAGTTTCAGTGCCAAGGACCCAAACAAATGCCAATCCGAGTCATCCCTCTTCCTTATCACAAGGGGACATTTCCTAGTTGACAGTCTGCAGCTCAAAAAACATGCATTCTCTGCCGCCATGCATGGAACATGACCTGCCTCTTGGCTGGGAAGAATTGCTCCTCAACTTGTTTGTATTCATGGAATTCACAGGACTGTGACTCTAGATTCTGAAACCAATTATTCAAATCGCTGCTGCTATAACTGGCAGGGCAGGCGTGTCGAGAACAAGGGAAAGAAGCATCTCAGAGACTCATAATAAAATGTACTGTATATACGCTGTATAGCAGAGTTACTTGTCTGCACCATTTCAAGATGGAGTCCGATGTCGGTTGGAGATCAGTCATGTGTGAGAACTCTGAACTAAGGTATTGCACTGGGATAAATTAAAGTCTATTCTAGCTTTTAATTCCAGTGCATGTGTATGTGCGCTAAGAAGATCACGGCAAAGCCTTTTCATGCTGCTGCGTTTACGTTCATGGATGTGGAATGTGATACCAAATCAAACTAAGCCTCGATTACTTATAGATATAAATGGACCTCAACAAAATAATGTCCCATTGCGGCTAAGTAGTGAATTAGTGACGGGATGGGTGGATAAATGGGCTAACCTTTCCATCCCCATCCACACACACTCTCCAAGAATATTAATCAAAACAGCAGAGTGGTGTGATCAAGTGTAAAAAAACAGTTACCGAATGAGTTTCCATGCAAGTGACATGAAGTTGATTAATTATCCATCAGGCCGTTCAGTTAGTCTGCTCATTTTGTAAACAAGTAACAAAAGATGTACACGGATATTCAGAACTGTGAGCACAACCATCTGAGCTATGAAATATGAGAGCATCGGAAATATCATTTTTCATTCATCCTGTTCTGAATACCTGGCATTTAAAATTCATAGAGCATCTTGTGGCATATTGTCAGAGTATTGGTGAGGGATGTCCTCAGGCCATGCCATTAATCTCTATTAAACAGGGACATGTCATCCAGCTCTGTGTTTGTGGATTGGATACTGAATTTGTGAGTCTCTTTAGCATCGAGTGTCAGATGTTTGGCAGTACAGTTGCTTAAAACTTAGTCATTCTTTAGTTTGTTTCTAATTAATTCCTAAGATCATCAGTAAATCAGACAAAGGAATTTTATATAGTCAAATAAACACATTCACACTAACTGGAAGCTGTTGTCTTAGTTGCTGCACCACTGAGCATGGTCATTGAATCTACAGTCATAATATAAAATTTCATCTCTGATTGCTCAAGTACCAACATCTGCATAATTATTTCACTGTGTGCCTTTCATACCACACAAGTATGTTCCAATTAGTGCTGATATATTGGCTTGACATCTCGTTTAGTGAGGACGAGCAGATTGCACAGCCATGATTGAAAGCTTAATGAATGATTCATAATCTGAAATGAAATGGACATTTTCACTTGGGCATCTGCAACAATCATTAGCTGGACATGTAGCATTTCTACTTAGAAAAAGACAGTGTCAGTTTAGAGGTGTTGATTGATTGTACCTGGAAATGTCTTTAGGGGTTGTTATAATACAAACCATAGTTTGTGCTGCTTAACAAACATTTTCTGAGCATTTCATTGCCAATTCAATTATAATTTCCTCACCTTGCATTTAAAGAATTCCATTTGCCGTTTGAGGCTATGTTCTACTCCACACTGTTTGTAATCTACGACATATTGCTAATTCGCTGCTGTCTGGATGTTGGAGGAATGTTTTGAGTAGGGAGGGATGTTGTCGCGTGCGAAACAAACAGATGGGATGACAACCTGACCTACTTCTTCATCTGGACCACTCTGAATAGAAAAGAAGGATGACTACTGAGAGGAGAAGGATTGATTTGCTTCACTTCTTTTTCATTTTAGCATTTTGCTTGCTATACTTCCATGCTATTGTGGCAAACTTCCCTTTCCTGCTTTCTTCGGACAGTTATTCATGTCACATAAATTAGGAACCAGATATTTCTGACTTCACAGATCAAAACGTGGACCAAGACAGTAATCAACCAGAAATAACAAGACCCTTCCCATATTGTGTTCCTTAAGGAGTAACGATTTCTGATTTGGGAAAATCTTTCATATAAAGGATGTGCTTGTCAGGGAGAAAGACCTAGATATTCCAGGAATCCTCCAGCGCTATACCCACTTCCTTTGTGTGTTGTGTTCATGGAGCTGCTTGGCCTTGTGATAAATGACCTGTGTTTTAAGATGTCAGGAGGGTGAGCTCTGCTATATCAACCATGCCAGCTCTATGCTTTAAACCCTTAATGAAGAATGAGGAAAGAGGTTGTGTCAGAGGAGGGGTGGAAATCATCTTGTGATTAGGAGTATTTGCTATGCAAAGATTATTTCATAATGCCCATTTTCTGATAGCAAGCCTAGCCTACAGAGTGACTTCATCTGGAAAAAATGAAATGCTTACAGATGGTATATTTTCATAGTACTGCATACTCTGACATGATCCTCTGTAGAATGATGAAACATTCTTATAGCTGTCACCATCATCTTTGAAAATGAAAACCTGCGTCCTATCACTGTGTTGCACTTTGGACTTTGGAAAATCCCATCACAGCAAAGCTGTTGCTTGCTCTCCATGGCATGGGCAATGTTGAGTGATGCAGCTACAGTTCACACCTGTATCCACACAGTGATCATAACAAGCCTGTCTTTATAAGCTACCCTGTGCCATATTCATCTTCATCCTGAATTGGGAAAAAAAACACATACACTCCTCTTTGTGCTTTCATTCATGTGTTCTTTAAACGAACCCCCTTGACGCTGATTGTAATTGTGCATGTAATATAATTGCGTAGGTCAAACTACAGATGAAGCTGGTGACTTAAAAGGTTACAGTTACCCCCTGGCCGCATATTCTGTTCACTTCCCATGCCTGTTTAACAATACCATGAATTGTGTTGCAAACTATTGAAATAATTGCCTTTTTTGGACCTCAGGGCCACAGGAGAAGGTAATACTTGTACACATTGGCATGAATAAAAATGTGTGTATACCCTGCCCTGGGCAAGTACAGGCAGTGGGCTAATGTACACATGTCATCTGAAGCAGGGGACAAGTTCAGCTGCTGCCGAGTGCCGCTGCCCTGTACAGTACAGCAGAATTTCAGCACCGTGGACTGTCTGAACCTCTGAGCTGTCCATGGTGCTGAAATTCCTGGCCGAGAATCCAAATATTTTAGGATTTTACACCAATTAAGTTAAACCAACAATCATAATAGTCATTTTTTATATGTTCTCTCTCAGTTCCAATGTATGAATTAAGTCACTTTCCATGAAAATAAACTTTTCCTGGGACACCCTCAAACATGCCTGGGGATGTCTGAACCCAACTTAGTCTGTATTTTGGCACATTTTGTTTAACTGCTTTGCCAGGTGGCACCACTAAATCAAAGCACATGCAAAAAGTCCCCATCCCCTTGAGAGTGTTCATGTCTAATATTCTATATTGATTCTATAGTGCCAATTCTCTTTTCATCCTCGGGTTGAGACGCGCACAGCCAGCTATTATTGTCTTGCTTGAGTATGCAAGGACTCTTCGGCAGGTACAGCAGGTACGGCTACACGGTGAATCAAAGCCCAGCTGCCTGTGGGAACAATCTCACCATCCCTTGGGATAAGCATTTATAATGAGTCACTAAAAATATAGCTCAAAGAAGGGTTATTGATGTGACTGTTGTATGTCGTGCAACATAACATGTATGTGTATACATATATTTTAACTAGCCTGCTCCATGCCTGTCTGAAGCGTCATCTGCCTCCTGTAACATAAAAGGCCAGTAAGTCACCCATTGGCTGTCAAGCCGTTGATGAGTCTGCCCTGCATAAAGCCTATGCAGCCTTTCCACCAGGCTGTTGTATCTCTCTCCTCCTCCCTCCCCCCCTCCCTCGTTTCCTCTCCTCCTCCACATTCAGTGTTCCCTCTTGTGCGCACGGTGAGCAGCAGCAGCAGCAGCAGCAACGGCTTCAGCGCTTCTCTGACGCACCGTCGGAGATGAGCATCCCAGTCCCACAGGCTGTCAAAGCAGACTCTCTCGACATCTCCCCCTCGGACCTCTGCGGTCAAGCTTTCAACATCAGCTCTATTTGTTTTTAGTCTGTTTTCTGTATCGCTTCTTTGTCTCGTAATTTGTCAGATTCAGCACTGTGTTCGGCTGGGATGCCCACAGTTGCCATCTCTTGGCTGGGAATTTACTTCGGTGGTGATTTTTATATCCGCAACAACTGTCAACGAAAGTGATTGATTCCTGTCTACACTTACGGGGGTCTTCTTGTTTTCCGGGCATCCTACAGGACATTCTTGTGCTTCTAAGATAAGTGGTTCAAGTTAAAGGTGAAAAGGGCGGTTAAATTAGAGGGCTGTTTTGACAGGAGATCATTTGGATGACGGACACCGAGAGGCAATAGCTCTCCCTCTGCAAAGCGAATCTCTGCGCCCTTGGAATATTCTTACAGAGGCACTGTTATAGAGTAGAAATATTTTTGTCAGTTTGCAGTCATAATCCATACGACGAGTTTGCCCACTGCAGGGGCTGCTGCGGCTTTCGTGTCTGCTCTGTTTTGAAATACGATTTATTTGACGGACGGGCGTCTGAGCATCCCGGACGAGCCCGAATTTGCAATGCCCAAACAGTGAGTGTACGGTGGGATATCATTTGGTCACCCTGCACGGTTGCATGGCTCCAGCCCGGAGGGACTGCAGCGGCTGGGAGATGTTCCTTCCGACGGGATGCCTGCTCCTCTCTGTTTTGCTATTTCACCCTGCCCTGGCCAAGGTGTGTAACGACCGCACCAAACACGGACAGGACAACAGCTGGTTCGCCAGGGACGGGGAAAACTTGCCTATCATGGTTCTCATGCCCATGAACGAGTCGGCCCTGATGAGCAGCATCAGCCAGGGGATCGAGCCGGCGGTCCAACTGGCCATCCAGCACATACGGGAGTCCAGGAAGTACTCGTTCTCACTCATCACCAAAATCTATGACACAGAGGTAAACATACAGAATAAATCCTTCCGCTAAGCTTGTGCCGGTTAGCTCAGGCGTGTTTAAAACAGTTGTGGCTTGTGTGTGTGTGTGTGTGTGTGTGCGCGCGCGTGTATAGCCTATATGTGCACGTGTGTATGGCGCGCGCATTGCCCCGCAGCGCTCCACACATTGTGAGTCCAAGGGAAACGCTGGGTTCTGTTATGTTTGGTACAGTATATGTGCAGCCTCGTTGTCGGTGAGCGTGTTTTCATTGCGCAAAAGTCAACTGCTATCACTTAAATTATTATTATCTCTAAATGACAACACAGTGTTAATGCACATTTCCCATCTTCGTCCATCTAGCTGCTGTCGCCTGTCGTTGATGGTGCATTTAAATGTAACCTGGAATCATAAGGCACTGCATCACCCGGGCGCTCCAAAGGCGCACTCTCTTGCTCTCCCTATACTGGACGTTTTAATGGTTACCGCAATCTCAGGATGAAACAGAATGACAAGGCTGTCTGATACAAATGTAGGCCTACATTCATCGCCATCACCTAATTGGATTCTAATTAAAACGCCTCATTCGGTCTTTTTGTAAACGTCTCTCTATAAAATGTGCGTATGACTTAAGATAGCTTTGCGGTATTATGATTTTTAGTCACGTATTGGTGTATATTTGAACGATTAAATGGCTGGTTCTCATCGTGCCTGAAGATGGCGGTAATTGGATGTACGATTTCTTCGGACTCCTTGTACCCTTAAAAGGAGCTGCATATCACTGCGCTCAAGCTCAAAATTAACATCTCTTTATTTGATAACAAATAACAATAATATACCACTCCAGTTGAAGTCCTCTTGAAGTTTAGTCATCGCTAATCTCTGCAAGTTTTGACAATGTAGGCGTGTTCTCCATAATTTGTTTACACTTGAATTATTTGAATCAGTCATCAGTACTTATAGTGGCCTTCTGGCATTTAGTGATTTAAGTGCTTTTGAGGACACAATGGAATTGAGTTTAAAGCTGCTGGACGGTACAGTTGCCATGCCAACATGTAAGGATGTTGATAGTTTGACCGATCTGTTCAACAATTCAACAACAGGACACATCTATTGCGCAAGATCACATTGACTTGCTGCTTAAATACACTGTTAATTTTATATAATCATTTATGTTATAATCACAGGTTAGTCTAAATCTGTCTTATTAAAACATCTCATGGTAACTTCTCACCCCTGTGCCTTAGATAGCTGTAATTCTTTAGGTTTTCCTGTCTAGCACATCCAGTATACTGTACATGCACAGGTGTTTCCCTGTAAAAGAGCACACACATCTCTGTTGACAGAGGTAAGCCCTTACAGGTCGGCATGCACTCAGACCATGGGATTAATATGCTCTTATGAGAATTTTTCCCCTATTCCCCGGGAGGGAAAGATGAGCTGGAAGCAAGAGGTCAGTGGGCCAGCCTGACATCCATTCGCTGGGAATGTCTGATAGTGATGCCAGCTTTCTAATACTGGCAATCAATGGGAACTCATGAGAACGGTGTTATTTGATGACTTTGTGGTCAAAGGCTAAACTCTATTACACTGTGGCACTGCCAATCCTGTGGTATTTGACATTTGTTTTGTATACAGGCCAGCTGAAAATCCACACTCTGATCATGTTTTTGGAAATGTCAATATAAAAATAAACCCTCAGTGTTTTTCCCTCAATAACAATGCTAGGTTTTGCTCAGTGCACAGATGCGTGCTGAAATATAGAGTCAAAACTCTTCCTTTTTTATTATTCTATTAGTGGCAGATTGTATACACGTGTTTGTTACTGTACTAGATGAACTGTGTTAACGAAGAACGTTGTCCATTGGTAGCCTGTTAGCTCTGGCTTTAATAATGCTAAGAAAAAAACAACGTTTTAGAGTATATTTACAAGCTATTGGAAATCATCTGGCACAGCCTGACTTTGTTAGTCAACATGGGACTACAGAGAGCACTGTGAAGTGCAAATGGCAATATATTACTGCAACAGAATATTGTTATTATATGTTTACAGAGAATAATAGAGAAACAGACAGACTTTAGCGAGAGAAACATGATTTCAATAACATCTTAAGATATGAGAAATTATTACTGTTTGTGAAGTGTGTCTCAACACTCACAGGTGGATAAGACCTTGCCCAGGACAGGGTTATTGCTGTAGTGTTGACTATATTGCTTTTGGAGCCTCTGACATGTTTATAGTAGCAATAATGTAAAGTTAGTGATGGCTGTGCTATTAACAATTTACCATACATGTGTTTATTTACGCTTATTGACCTATAATCTTTTACTTACACATGAATAAAAGTGCTGAACCCACGCACACATGCACACAGCTTCCTCATATACCACATGCTTATGTCTGAAAACAATACATGCATCAGTGCGTTTGTTGCAGCTAGCAGCAGGCCAAGTGTGTGCCTGTGTGATGTTTGTACGTGCGTGTGTGTGTGTGTGGGTACTGGGATTTAGCCTGGCAGATGTAAGTAATCAGTCCCTGAGCAGAGGCTCTTTATCCCTTTATCCCCTGTCGGTGGAGCCATGGGTAGACAGGGCAGGCCCAGTCCATCCCCTCCCCTGGTGGTGTGGAGTTGGGTGGTGGTGCTGATGATGATGGGGATGGTGAGGCACTGGGGGGCTGTCCCACAGTAAAAGGCCTGAACACTGAGGCTGTGCTGCTAGAATGAGATAGCTGGTTGTTGGAGGATTGGAGAAGCAGTTGCTAGAAGTAGAGCGGATGTCTTGACGTGGAATGCCTGGAGATGAGATCTAATGTGGGCTGGTGTGAAACTAGTTTGATCAGGCAACAGCTAGACTCCTAAGATGTTTCACCAATATAGTCATTGTAGCAGGCTGAGGCAATTGCAAATGAGGGTACGTCTTTGCTTTTAAACCAGAGCAATGCACGTAGAAAAGAAGCAGGATGGATTATATCAACTGGCAGGCTTACTGCTGGAGCAGGAGTTGGTCCTCCACCGCAGCTCTAGATGAGTGAGTGTGGATTTTAGTATAACCGAGGACTGATACTGTAACTCTGCAGGCTTAGCTGATCAAAGCTTTGGAGAGGACAGGAAGCACTGGAAGAGGATGGAAGGGAGACTTTGGGCAGTGAGAGCGTTCTAGGCTAAGCTACGCTAGTTCACTGGCTTGAGAGGAGCCACTCAGGGAAAGATCACTTTTTAGCATAATAGTTAACCATGTATTTTGAACAGTGGTAGTTTTTAATTCGTCGTGTTGTCATCAGCCATGGAAAAACATTTCAGACAATACATACAAATGGTAAACCCCAAGAATATCAGTGAAATTGAATGGATTCATACATACTCCTCACTCCATAAATGTTTGCTGGTGCTATGTACTGTTAGTGTAGCACAGTAAGAGTCGGACTTTGTGGTACGATTTCTTATGAGGGCTGGTTTGTTAATGCTGGTACTAAGGCACAAGGACACTTTTAGGATATTGAGATAGATTTGTGAAACAGGCCTGCCCTGTCACAGGTTGAGGGCAATGTAAGAGAAAAAAGGACGAAGAAAATCTAAATCCTTTCAGTAGGCCCCTTTAGGACTGTCACATTTTCAAAGAATCAAGTTTGAAGGTAATTTGTTCAAATTGATTTCAAAGCAAACCCACAAAGCCCTAATTGAAAAATACATTGAAGAATTGAAGTGGTTGCATTAATTGGCAGTGTGTCTGCTGCCTCACTTGAGTGACAAGCCAACAGGTGACTTTAGATTTGTTGTTGTGGTAATATTACTGCAGGCAGTTTTGTGAAGACAGTAAACCGCTTCACTTATAACCAAGCTGGAGTACAAGACACGGCCTGTTGCACGTTATACGCTGTGAATTTGGAATTTCCTACATTCAAATGGTTGTTAGTATTTTAAATGTAAGGTGACAACTCTATGCATCAGCAGTGATCCAACACCTGTTGTGAAATAAGGAATTTTATATGTGATGACAAGAGATAAATAGTCTCATCTTAGGCAACAAGAAATTTGATATAGACTCTTGGAATGTTTTTTTCTGTGATCACTTTTAAAAAGAGCAGTCCACACTTCTTGGAAGAAATCTTACATTGAATGAATGTACTTTTAGGGAATTGTAGCAGTCAGAGAAGAGTGAACACATGTATTTTTATAGGCAAATCAATACAACCACAAAGACAGAGTCTGCAGTTGGGAGATGTACAGTGCACCAGATACCGTATGCATATGGTATTTATAGTATATGACTGTCCATCCATGCAATACAAAGGGTCTCCTGAAACTGTTAGCAATGACCTATGTTCAGAGATACTGAACACAGAGAGATGCAACATGTCACATTTGTGCACATGTTGGCAAGCCTGAAACCACTGTACAGTACACTTGTTCATAGGAGGAAGAACACCCCCCGAAGCGTATATAAGGTGTTCTGTCATTTTGTCAGAAGAAGTTAGGTTTGTGGTGAAAAGGAATTCCCATAATGGAGGTCAGGATGCTTCTAAGGATAGGTCTTAAGTCAAAGCGAGCTGGTTCAGGGCTGTTGGTCTTGTTAACGTTGAGGAGAATTTGTTTTAGCAAAGTGTCATTTGTAGTCATTTATATATTTATTCAGAGAGCGTCAGAGAGAGTGCCTTTTACTGCTCTTACTGATTCACACACTGTAACTCACCTTTGAGCTTTTGTGTAAAACAATATGACATGGGCCAAATAAAGCAGCGTTTTTGGACATCTTGTATGTCAGGGTCTCATATTGTACGCCACATATTATCTAAATATCTGACATCTATTCAGCGCCGAGGCGGTGACCCAGGGGGGTCAACAAAGATTGCCTGTCACTGTTCTTAGGAGAGGGTGAATATTCAGGGATAGTAGGGAATAGCAGCCTGTGACAGCCTGAGTACTCTCTAGGCATACAGAAAGTGCTGAGTGTGGCTGTATCCACTGACCCGACACCGATAGTGGGGATCAATGTGCAGCAACCCTTCTCATAGAACGAACAGGATCTCAGGGGAGAATCAGAGGGAGAAGCGAGAGAGAAAGACATGTGTAGGGCTATGAGATGGGGATTCTAAGATAGGATTATATCATCTTCTGTGCAGGAAGAGGAAATGGCCAGCCTCTTAATTCTTATTGTATCATAATGTAATACTATTTGCATTTTTTCTCTGAGGCTACATAGTTTAATGGCCATGTGGAAAAAAAGCAATTACTGCATGCAATGAGGTATGCACAGTAGTTCAGTTAAAGGCTCCTGAGATCTTGTGTTGTCGTGTCAATTATATCATTTTACAGATTCATGAGAGTACTGTTTTTTTTATAATTTGTTTTTTCACTGATTCATGCAAAATTAGACAAACATGGGTCACTGTTTAATTAAGTTACCACTAATTGTTGACCTTTGTCTGAGTCAGGCAGCCAGTGGCCTGGAGGGCTCAGGCAAGAAAACCATAAATGTGAACTTTCCTGATAAAAGAGGCTCTTACGGGCCCTGAAGCTGGCTTTATAACAGATACTGTGCCACACAAGCACAAACCTAATATGGCACATAAATGTTTGGAACTATGCTCATACTATATACACACACACACACACACACACACACATACATATGGTCATGGCTGTTTTCAATTGGCACCCCTGCAGCACTGCCTGAGGTCAGGACAATGCGGTCAGTTGAGCAGTTAGACGTGAAATCTTGTTCAGTTCCAATAAAAATTTGAGTCACAGCATCATCAGGTTGCTTTACACAACATCAGTACCTTCATCCATCCTCCCCTCACTATGGGGAGTAGTCAAAACCCCTACCTAACTAAAAACAATTTCCATCAATCATTTGAAACCAGCGTAACATGACAAAAAAATCTATATTTCTTTGTAGTATGCTTTTTTTTTTTTTTCCTTACACATCTCATTCTTTCAGTCTTTTTTTCTGCATTATGACACAGTAGACCTCCCGGGCTTTGTGCATTCTCACTTGTGTCAGATTCAATACCAGTTGTTCCTCTACCAACGCTTTAAGCACAATAGACCTGACCCCTTGATCACTCTTTCCTGTTGATCCCAGAGGTTTGTCCCAAACCTTAAAAAGAGAAATAAGTTTGACTGCTCCTTTTCTCTGGTACATTACTCCACACTGACCATAGGGCAATATCTTCTTGCTAATATATTAATAACACAATGTTTTATTTGATATAATATTGGTATTCTGAGCACTAAAATTCAATAGATGAGTTCAAGTGTGATAAAAATTAATTAGCCTTCTGGCTTTCTCTTTCTTGCACTTTGCATTTTCCTGGAGTAGATTACAGTATATTTCACTGAATCTCATGTATGTTGCTAATTTGACAGCGCAAGAGAGAGTGTTTGGCATCATCTCTTGTCTGTGCAGTCACCCTGCAGGGCCTGATGTGCTGACCAAGTCAAGGGCTAATCGCATGAGAGAGGCAACGGCTGAATGCAAGTCCCATTGGTTGCTTGCAAAGCAGTCATGAGTGCTGCTGGAGGATGGGTAATAGTCTGTACACTGGATGTGTGGGCGGAGGTACTTATGTGAATATCTCAGTGGCTGGTGAATGTGATTCTTCGAGATGGACCCAATCACCCCAAACTGATATTGTTAAAAATCAGGCAATTGCACTGGAGCCTCCTGCTAAAATCCAACACAGCAGAATGCTGTGGTTAAGGGTGTCACGGTCATTACTGCACATCTTTTTTGCTATCTGCCTGTTGACGTGTTTTTTCTGCATTAAATCTGCCTTAGTGAAACTGGCTGGAATCAAATTTAGCGCTTTGTTAGCTCATTGAACTAAATAATATACAGTCAAGTGCCCTATTGTCAGCCCAGACTCATTCATGGTGTGGTCAGTGGACTGTACTGTGGTCAGCACCATCACTTAAGTGATGGTAAATTAATGACAAACTAGCAGAAAAGAGTATACATCAATGCCAGGAAGAGTGAAACCTCCCCTACAAAAAGATAGAAAAAACACTTAGGACAGTATGCAACTATACTTTAAATACATTCCAGCATTGTGCCTCACCTGAAAAGATTAATATAGTATCTGAATCTCCACATATGTTTACCCTGAATTCATTGCATCTTAATTACAGCCAGGCGACACGCTTGTGTAGTAAAAGCTTTAATGAATTCAGTTTGTGATAATCAATTATGTTTCAAATGAATTTGTCATTGTCAAATTTTAATATTCCTTTCCTTGTGCCATCCTATTGTGTTTTCCCAGCAGATGCTATGATGAGACATCTGTTTGCGTGCCCCCTCCTCATCTTTTTCTTTCTTTTCTCAAAGACTCTACTGTCATCGAGATGCACGATGACTCCAAAAGGTGGAGAACCAGGCATCTGGCTGCCATTAACATTAAACAAACAGTTACTCTGTGATTCACATGGCTGTACTGTGGCGCTGAGGGAGGGACACCCACTGCGAAATCACCCAGGAGACAGAAATGGGGTGGGAGGATGGATGAAGAGGTGGGGGAGGCAGAAAATGGGCACTTGGGTGTTGAGTGGAGGGATGGAATATGAGGAAAAAACACAGAAAATGCAAACTTTAAAGTAGTGATAGACGAGAGCTGGGATGAGGATGAAAATCTCGCATCTTTATTCAATGCTGCTGAAAATACTGACAAGATGGCTGCTGCCATGTTGAGTGCAACACTAAGTCAGTCTGTCTGGCTGCTACTGCTGGTGCATCTATAAAGCTGCCATTGATCCCCAGCCAAGCCATTTGCACAGACAATTAACACAGTGAATGTTTATCTGCTGCTGTAGCTTGTGTCACAGCAATCTACTGAAAAATCACTCTAACTCCCAAATGTAGTGTGAACATTAGGATTCTTTCAGTATTTTTGTTTTGGTCGGTAAATGGTTTCAGAATGATATTCATGATGTTGTAGTCTGTTTACTGAACTCAGTTTTCTGCAGACAAGATCCAGGAGAATATGTGTTTGTGTGCTTATGATTACCAACCCCAAGAGAGGTGCCCTGCTGTTGCACGTCTGGAGAATTTCCATCACTAAAAGGCTGCGTGTGTGTGAGTGAGCGACGTAGGCAGAAGAAAGAAGGGAGGTTATATGTGTGAGATGAGTTTCAAATGTTTAATATTGCTCATCTTCTAATGTTGTTTGACCTTTCACCTTTAAACAAAGCAGACTCTGACCAAAGTCCTACTACACCAGATGACCCTTCCTTAATCCTTAAAATTTTACCTTCCCTACTCACTCCATCACTGTCTGCTCTTTTCAAAGCTCATCACTCCTCCACCCCCACCCCCCCATCACACATACACACACACACACACACACACACACACGCTCACACACGCTCACAGACACCACACATTCACCTCTCTGCCTCCCTGTCCCCCTCCCGTGAGTGGACAGAAATGAAAGGATTATCATGGAAGGGGTGTGCTGTTGTCATTAGAGATTGGACAAGTACTATGTGCATGCTCCTGTCTGTCGCTCTCAAGGGGGCCCAGGTGACTTTGTGCTGGCGCTTGCACGTCCACACATGCAGTATGTGGCCGGTGACTCGGTGTGTGTGTGTGTTTGTGTGTTTGTCTGTGTATTTGCATTATTCTGGCCGCACGCAATGTGTATGATTGTAACGCGTGTGCATCCTGTTCCCAGGGGTCAATGGCAGTTAACACTTGCTCCCAGAGGGCAGGTTGGTTGTCATGGCCACAGCTGGGGGATGTGTGGAGGCAGGTGCCACAGAAGAATAATGGCCTTTCTTGCTTTGTCTCTATCTTTCTCCCCATGATATGCACCTACACCTGCACACACACTTTATTTCAGCAGTCTTTCTCTCTCTCACTCACTCACTCACTCACTCACACACACACACACACACACACACACACACACACACACACACACACACACACACACACACACACACATACCTGTTGTGACTGGTCAATAGAAGGCACCAGGGCAAGGTGCCGTGCTATGTAAGCTGGCTTTGGGGAAAAAATGTTTATATAATTGTCCCTTTTTTTTGTTTAAATTACCCAAGATTCACTCATTTCATATACTTTAGACTGCACAGCTTTCTCTATTACCATAATATGAAAACAGATGGAGACTAACATATACAGTATATTTTCTATTGATATCAGTAGCACTTTACCAGTCAAAATCATTCTTCAGAGGAATTGTAGGTGTCCATTTCGGTCAAAATCCTTTTCTGTGCTCAAATGGTGTTATAATGTAACTTATTTAGACACCCACCATTGGTTGAATCTGCTGTAGGCTTTCAATAGAGAGCCACTGTTCTGCAAGGTGAAATGTTCCAGCAGTACATACAGCAGTGGACCCTGTAATGGAGACTTTCCCACTGTTAGAAAGCAATTAAAGAATGCCCTTAAACTATCAGACAGCTGAAAACTGAACTGTCTATAATTTATTGCAATATTTACACAACAGTTCATTTTACATTTTATTATCTCGTACTAATGGGCATGATCGGTATATTGTAGACAATGGAAGCAGTTCTAACTATTACACACATCTCATCCAACACATCACACATTTGCTTTTCGGGATATCGGAACACGTCACTGTCAGTGCTGTTCCTCTGTTCTTCTCTAGAAAGAGATGCTCAGCTGAAGGAGCGATTATACAGTTTCAGTCACACCGATAAGGACCTTCATGGTGCACCTGTCGGAAGCACAGCCTTCACAGTTATTATTTTACAGAAATAGACTGTTTGGATTTAATACATTAAAGCTTCCTTGAGCAATATCTCATGCTTTAGTGATCATCCAGCTGTGAGGAAACAAACTGTCAGTTTGTGTTTTGCTTTTCCTCTTCTGGTGTGTGCCATTTAGATTTTGCGCCCGTCAAACGTTGTAATCCTCTGTGTGCTTTCCAGTATTTTCCTGCCTAAACTAGCAACTGTATGTCTAAGGATTGTCTGAAAGTCTGAAACTATTGTGATTTGTTGCTGGTAGTGGGCCCCAGCATGCGCCCATGTGGCACACTGCAGCTCTCTGCTCCAGCAGTCTCTGATACACATCAGACCTTTGTCCATATGCCGCCCGCTCATAGTGGCTACCACTTCCCCATCCGTGATTGCTGGGGGCTTTTAGCGGAAAGCAGTTGGTGAGCCCATTGTGTGCCAAGAGCGATAACAACAGACAGTAGAATCACAGATGTAACCTACACACACACTCGCCCTGCCACACTCCCTAAGTGCCCATGCACGGTAGCAGTGGTATACACATCTGTCATGCACATCCAAAGCAGGCAATCATGCCACATGCGATCACAAAAGGCTGTGCAATGATGATAAGAGATAATTTGCAACCAAGCTCTATCTGCTGTGGCTCAGTCCTAATCTTTGTGCATGTATGTCTGTGTGTTTGTGTGTGTGTGCGTGCATATGTGTGTTTTCATGGAAGGATAGTTGGATAAATGGATAGCAAAACAGATTAAATTGTGCTTTCTTATGTTGTATCAGTGGAATTGTGTTTTGTCAGTGAAAAAACCCCCCAGCAACACCCAGGAGGGGGTTGCATTTTGTTTTGAGCAGTCCCGATTCCATTTGGCAAACAAACCCCAATCCACAGCCCCAAACACACATTCACACACAACTAAGCATATATCCACACACCCAGACTCAATCCATCACACACAGAAGTAGCTAGACTGTAAATGTTGCTTTCTGCTCTACATGTTGTAACAAAGTAATTTCTCTTTGGTTAATACATCTCTAAACAAACCATGTTATAGGCTATAGAACAGTAATTGTGGCTGTAAAGACTAGTTTTGTTACAGAGCTTCTGTCAGCCTGCAGCTGATGGGGTGGGGTCCTGATTGGAGGGACTCACGGCTGCCTGTCTGACTAATGAACTGTAAGGCAGGAGCCTTTTATTGCCTTCTTTATGGGGAGAAGAGGATACACTTATGACTTGGCCCGCTGTCTCTTTTTACTAGTCCATTTCTTGCTGTGGGCACACACACGTAAGCACATGTGTACATACAAATACAATCATACACAGGGTCTGGTTCTCCCTGAAGGACTGTTATCTCTCATGGTTATTTGCTAAAGACTTGTTACGGGCCGGTTGTTCAACAAACCAGAGGCAGCGTATCTGATGACCAGGCAACAAACTCCTGGAGCAGACTTTTTAGTAAATGATGTGTTCAAAACTAACATAGTAGGTACAGTTCCCATGAGACACAGCACCCGTCAATTCAAGGTTTTGTTGAAGTTTTATTTTCATTGACATCTGGCCTATTCTGCTTAACAGAAGGTGTGTGATTGGGTGTTAAGCTGCAGCAGCATGCTCAATAATGCATGAGAATGGTAAAAAGTGATTTCCAGTGGCAAAGCTGAAAGCTACAGATGCATTTAATGGCTCATGTCAACTGCTTAGATGTACTTTTGATCAAATCTGCATGGCTAAAAAAAAAAGACCAAAACTGTCCAATTGTTGCCGTATGAACTGAACAGATGCAGGCAAATATCAATTGAAGGTGAATCCAGGGATAGGAGCTCCACTTTCTCTGTCCTCTCCAGCTTTCCTGTACACTCCAATCACAAACCACTGCTGATACTGTGTTCCTTTATTTCCACCTGGACTCCACATGGAGCAGCAGTCTGAAGCCATGTCATTAAGGCACTGCCAGCTTGGGCCCTTGGGCCCCATTTCATCAGATTTGCAGAATGCAAACTGATATTTGTAATATACAATCATTTTTTGACATGTCACAAATGAATTATAATCTCAAGACACACCAGGACCCCACATTGCACGCTGAAGGAGGCAATCTGTATTGAGAAATTCATTCCTCATCACTTTAAGAGGATGAGTGTGATCACGAAATACTCTCTCTGACCTAGAGTACGTGTTCTCTTCCTTCTTCTCCTGACAGTCGATAAAGCCTCCTACTTTGAACAAAAGCGTAAGCATGTGAAAGCCCTTTAGTTTGTTTTGTAAGTTACTAGTAACTTGTAAACATTTGTGAAACGAGATTCTCACAACATTAGAAATCTGCATGTAACCCCCCCCCATTTTTTAAATGTTTTTTTAATTTGGTGTTGGACAACAAGTGCACTGACAGTTTCAGCTGCATTTTTGGGACATTTCCATTGCATTGATTTCCAAAGAATCATTAAAACGTGAAATCTGGAAATCTTGGATCGTAATTGACATGTTGAATAGAGACTGGGGGGATATATTTAGTATAATCTAATAATCCTTATCTCAGACGGTCTTATCTTGGGATAACACTATTTACATGATTAGATGCTCTTACTTTCATGCTGATTTCTTGCCTCCGTCCAAATGCACAACAGTCTTTGCCAAAAAGCAGCTCCTCTGTTCAGCCCAACGGTGTGTATTGATTTCATGGCTAAAAACAGGGTTATGGCAGAATGCCTGTTTCATTCTTCCTTTTGGGAAACATCCAAGAACAATCGAAGCCACCCTTTTGCTGCTTCTTAGGCAACTTGTTGACAATATGGATCCAACTGCACCTGCATTTCATCACTTACATACCATCAGTTAAATTATATTTTCACTTGATGTTTCCATAATGTGATGTTTCATGGCCACAGTGGGATGCTTGAGGAATGCGCTCCTGGGATTTTCACCACTGCTGCCAAAAGATACTGGCCGCCACTTCCTCTGCCAGCCATCTTTTATTAAACCCTTTCATTATGTTTGAAATTCCAAGGTAAAAGACCGTCTGGGGAATGAGCGTCACCAGCCGTATTCAGCCACATCAACACACTATACATGATAAAGCAATTAAATCACCAAGGTAAGGTATAGTACATTGAGCACTGACAAGAGAGTGATTGCCAGTTTGTCTTTAAAATGGCAGCCTGTGTTTAGGAGGAGACCCCCGTTTTACAGTACAGCAAGAACATCCCTGCCATGCATCATTCATGCTTTTCGTACTGTGATGGTTATTAGGCGTTTGTAAGCTTTTATTGCCTCAGTTTTCTGTGATTGATGTGCCCAATGAACGGGGAGCGCTGTTGGGCTGATGACACCCCAAGCTGTGATGTCTATCACGTTAATTCAATAGAAAGCAGTTGGATAGTGAGTGAAATTTCATTATCCCACGTAAAGTAGATAATTCCAAGGGCCATCTGGACGGATGGAGGACATTACTTCTAAGGCGTATTCATCAACATTTATATTCACATAGACTGAGCTATTGCAACCCTTTGCTGATGTAATTGTAAACAAGCTGTCTATTGGCCAGCTTGGTGTTGGGCTAGCTGTTCTCGGTCTGACACCAATAAAGCTCTGTCAACTGTGACGTTCTTGGTGTTGCAGTAGTTTTTAGAGTGTAAAGTTTGTTAGCATTAAGTATCTGCCAAACAACCCAAATGCTAAATTTAAACGTCCACTCCCAGCCAGGGATTTCAGTTCCATTCTACAGGCTCTTTAAAAGGGAAAACTAACTCTTGAGCTACAGTCCATGTTACACTAATTACTACCTTATATTAGTATTCTAGTGGGACATTAGCAATTAGCATAGCCATTAAAACCATAAGGATCTCCTGTGGGGGAAAAAATAGAATAGAAAAACAGAAATGAGGCTAAAATGTATGTTTTAAGCCATTTTTACATGGCTGTGTTAGTGCAATTGCGCGTCCACCTTTCATCCTTGGCAGACAAATGTGTAAAGGGTCCTTTGGCTATGCAGTGCTTTCTAATGTATGTAAATTGTGTGGAAAGGGGACATCAGTTAGAGTTGGCGGTGTGCACACACTGCATTTATTCATGAGACTGGTAAACCTGCTAAATGTATGTGCCAGAGACATCCATCGTGGATGTTGTCGACTGGATTAACGTAAACACAGCTAACGACATGAATGCTCATGATCTGTTCAATGTAATGTCGTAGCTGTGATCACAGAACCTCAGTCCACATACCAGGTTATGCAGACATGAATGGATGAGCGTGTGTGTTTTTTGTGTGCTCGGAGACATCCTCTGAATTTAAAAAAGAATAAGGCGCACAATCCCGGGGATGTGTGCATGAATATTTTAAAGTGGCATACTAAACAATTCTCCAGCACTGACCTGTTGCTGGATGTATTCTTATGAACATGCCTCATATTTACTAGATCACTGCTTTTAAGAAGTATGAATCAGAATTATACATGGTCCCTGACGGTTGTTGGCAGCCTCCCTCTACATAAATATTATCTGTATGCCCCGACACTGTGCTGCTCGCTGCTCTGTTGACTTGCTTCTACACACAGGGGAGCTTCTATTGATTTCTAGAAGGTCTTCATGCCAGCTTCTTCAGCTCACTGGAATCACATTTTCAGGAATGGGTCTTCCATCTCTCATTGTGTGCAGCATCCCATCTTCTCTGTTCTGAGTGTTTCTTAAAGTATACAATTATTTGGCTTCTTTCCCTGGATTTTCCTTTTATTTTCTATATTAGGCCCTGACGAAGAGAGACTGCCCGTCCCGGACCAGCAGTGGGAGTCAGGCGTCCTCCTCGACACTTAATCTTCTCGTCCGATTGACTTACTAATTGGAGTTCAAAAGTTTCACAAAGTAAAACACTGGAGGCAGTCAGAAGTCGTTGCAGAGAGTTTATTCTTTGCGATAAGAACAAACTCGGAATCATTCCCCGGAGAATGACTGAAGAGCAAAGAACGTACATCATCTTTTATAGGTTTGCTTGCCCGACCCCTTTCGGGTGGAGCGAGACCTCCGCTCCACCTATCTTCGTAAACATATCCAATCATAACGTTACAACACGACAGTGTCCATAAGTATGTATTTGGGTCATCCAACCATAAACGTCAAACATAATGGTATTTTTTAATATGTATTTAGGTCATCGGCTCAGCCCCCACCTTCCCGGTTTCTTACTTTTTGCTGACACCGTTGTTTTTGAAAAAGTTGGGTTAGCCTCGAGAGCNAGTCATTGCAGAGAGTTTATTCTTTGCGATAAGAACAAGCTCGGAATCATTCCCCGGAGAATGACTGATGAACAAAGAACGTACATTATCTTTTGTAGGCTTAGCTTACCCGACCCCTTTCGGGTGGAGCGAGACCTCTGCTCCACCTATCTTCGTAAACATATCCAATCATAACTTTACAACACGACAGTGTCCATAATTATGTATTTGGGTCATC
>LKNJ01001076.1:0-142053 GCA_002120245.1 Maccullochella peelii | reverse complement strand
ACCGTAGGAGCCAAAATATCATTAGAGCCAATGAGACAGTTGAAGGACTTTCTGATGCTTGGAGGCAGACAGTTCAAAAACTGTATGTCCTATGGCTTAAATAGTTACATGATGTGAACCAGGACAAGTTTGTCTACGTTCTGAGGTGAAATGATGTATGAAGAGTGAAAATTGTGGAAAAGAGAGCAAGTTTAACAGGAATTTTCAAGACGATTTTACAGCTGCCCTACACTCTAGGCGATGATGTCACCCACTCTATCTTTAAACATTCCGCCCCACACACACCCATTATAAACTCAGAAAAGGACTGAAAAAAGCATAAAACTAAAACTGTGATTTATCAAAAACTGTAAAAGATATCAAAAAGTTGAATACAAGTCTAATAGCTGAACATCTCGTGACCTGTTTAAAGTTTAAATGGAGTCTGTAGCTAAAAGTATGCCGAAGCAGAAGCATTTCAAAGTAGAGCAAGTTAAAGAGGGATCTCCATTGACTTTCATTGTAAAAAAAAATTTAAAAAAGCTTTATATTTTAAAAAGTATAAAATGTATAAAAAAGATAAATACAACCATAAATGTCCTTAAAGAGCTGAACATTTTGATAGTTGAATGGTTTCTGTAGCTGAAAGTATGCTGAAGTAGTAGGCCAGCGAAAAACGTACGGAAGTAGAATAAGAAAAAGAAGAAGAAGAAGAAGAAAAATAAAGAACAGGATAACAATAGTGTGAATGCTGAATCAGCATTCCCACTAATAAGCAAAAGTGCAGTAGCTCTATTCCTTGGCAGCAAGCTCGGAGACTTGATTTCAACACCTTATCAGCACCTCATCTTTTCTATTTGCTCACTCAATCAATACAACCTGGGATTGTGTGCATGCAAAATCCATTGCATTTAATTCACCCATTCCCTTAGCTCTCGCATTAATAACTATGAGCATATACAATTAAAAGGCCAAATATCTCTGGGTTTCTGTCAATTCTGCTTGGCCCCCTGATACATCAAAATCTGAAAAGCAGTCCTGGTTTGAAAGCTTTTAAACATGTTTTCTCAGTTGTAACTAATCTGTGTCTATGTGTCTGTCAGCAGCAAGGAAATCTGTAACAGCAGAGCTAGTTATCTGATGTGCCCTCTCTGTAATACATGCAAGGCCTGGAACATGTCGGATATCTGCACCATGGCCAAGGTAATGACAAAATATTTCACTGGTAAACAACCCAGTATATAATCATAATGAAGATAGGCTTAAAGTTGATATTTATTTCAAAAACATATGCACTGTACCTTTCTGCATTGCAGTTGGGCTACTTATTTGACCACCCAGGTACAGTCCTCTTCAGTGTGTTCATGTCTTTCTGGGCCGTAACCTTCCTGGAGTACTGGAAGCGAAAGATGGCCACCCTGGCCCACCACTGGGACTGCATGGACTTCCATGAAGAAGAGGTCTCACAATCCTTCCTTTTTTGCTTGCTTTCAATATGAGTATGACCATACTGGTCACATACACTTCATGCTTTTTAGGTATGTCATGATTAAGGGGCTAGCAGTCCTAACAGAGTCCAACTGCAGACCTCACGTCTGGAGACCCCAGGTCTGCTGCAAGCCCATGGGAAGAGAGTGGGGTCCCCCAGGCATGAGGTGCATCACTTTCTTTTGCGTCCCCAGAGGTCAAGTGTGTTACTTCCTTTTTTTTATAAGAACTTTATTTAACAAGAGTTAACAATGTTCATAGAGTTATTTACTTTATGTAGGGTTAACACAATGCTGTTTAACAGCCAAGGGCCTCAGCTAGTTAGATTTTGTTTCTTGCAAATAAACACATATAACATGGTTGACATTAGGTAAAGAGCAGGTGACAAGGTAGTATAATTAGCCCAGGCCAGGATATAGCTATAAAATAAAATACAACTTAAAACATAAACCTCTTTTGTGTAGTCAAAATCAGTGTGCCTAAACACATAATGCCTTCGAAACTAATAGAAGGTAACGGTATTGCAATTTTGGTGACAAACACCACATCACTTTATGTAACAAGATCATCTTTAAGCGCATTACGTTATCATCCTGAGCAAACAGGAGTAAATAACACAGCAAACCTTGTAATACCTTTTTGCTGTTATATAAATGTTACACGCCTCACCTCTAGGGAACCTACTCTCTACCCATTGGTCCGCAGGTAGGCCGTTATCAACAAACCAGCAAAGAATGCATCCATTGATGCTGATGTCATCATTGCGTTCCCTCAGGAGCGTCCTCGTCCAGAGTTTGCAGCCATGGCACCGACTATGGAGCAAAACCCAGTGACTGGGGTCAAAGAGCCCTATTTTCCAGAGAAGACCAGGCTGTCCCGCATGTTCACTGGCTCCATGGTCATAATTATGATGGTGAGACACTGTTTAAAAGTGTTTTGAAGGCAGATGTGCTGCTTTTCAATTTCTGTGTATGAATTTAGCATAACTGTAAATGAAGTATTACATAACAGAACATTTTTTGTGTTTATTTTATGACCTTTACACATTTTTATTTGCAGCCATTATTTGAGTCTGACATTAGCCAGTCAATGTCACCGACTTCTAATCTGATGAATACAATGCAGTTTGTTTGATTATAGTGATTACTTAATCCACTTGATGTCTATAGACAACATCTTAACCAGATACCGTACAAACTTATTCTCCTGTTCTTCTCATTATACAGTACTTGGTTTCAGTGAAGAATCTCAGTGTCTTTTGAGCTTTTACTTTTGTGATCCTGAATAGAACAAGAGGTGGGGTTTACACCTGTGTGCTATTCCACTAAACCCTGCGGTGGTAACTGAACCCTTTTCTAATAATGAATCCAGGTCATTTGCCCACAGGGCACGATATGATCTGATAATCTCAGCCATACACTGTGTGCTCACTCTCAGGATTAACTTGTTCTTGGACAGGGATCTGAGGAGCAGTACCCCCCCCCCGCCTTCTCCTTACAATACTGATGGAGGTGGAGAATTGAAAATGCTGCCATGGCACCAACAGGCACAGTCTGTTAAAGGCAGACTGCATAGAATACTGTAGTATCTATGATCACTTACCGATATCTGGAAAACAATCCAAGAAGAGTGACTGAGATTAAAGACTAAGTGGCTTATTGTTTACTGAGTCAGCCAACTATAGGGAGTGGTGTAGATGATGATGGCAGCACTCCATTTGCTTGTGCTGGTGTGTCACATAATATGTAGCCGCGATGGTGGGGAAACCTACGTAAACGGAGTGCACCTCCTTAACCTCATGAACACTTCACTGAGATGTTGTAGCTCAGAAGTTCAACCAATTTCTTTGCTGTTTTCTTACACACCTCTCAGCTGTGTGTGGTGGGGATCTTCCTGGTGACGGTGGTCATGTGCCGCGGTATCATCAGCGTGATGATGTTCCATACTGGGAGCCCCGTCCTGCGTACAGAGGTACAGAGCTACATTGGGCATCTACAGTGGAAGTGTGGATTAAATTGTTCCATTTTGAATATTTTGTTCTTGTAATGATCACTACATGCATACGCTACAGGTGTATATCAGCTCCTTCAACAGCTCCGTGCCCTCTCAGTGTGTGTGTATGCATACTTTACATTCATACATGTGTGTGATCTCCTCAGGCAGGGACCATAGCCAACATCTCCAGCAGCATTGTGAATCTGGGCCTTATCCTGTTGATGGGCCGGGTCTACACTGCATTAGCTGAGCAGCTCACTAAATGGGGTAAGAATCAATGCAGCTCTCTAACGCCTCAAACCTCAATACTGTTGATACTATTGATATCGGCCTCTCACTGGATCTCCACTAACTAAAAGCTGAGACTACTCAAAGAGCAGATAATGTCTTGAATTTGATCCCAGCATCTGGGGTTAAAATAGCTTCTCAACGAGAGTAACAAAAAGACATTGCAGAGTGGGAGAGTGCATGTATCACTGCAACACACCTCATGTGTATCTCTTGTGTTTTTGTTCAGTCAATGTATTACAGTACAGCTGCAACATGTGGCAGCATTATGGTGGTCCACTGCACAATATACATTATATAATGGCATAATAATAATAATTTTTAAAAACAGTTAGTTAATGAAGAACCCAGTTTTAGGTTACTGAAACAAGAAGCCTCAAGGCCCAAATGCACTGAAAGTAAAGTAACATTATATGAAAATGCCAGCACCACAGAACCAGCAGTATTTTGGGAAAAGGTCGGTACTTCAGTTGCAGAAAAAACAGCTTTGGTTGCTGGGTCCTCATATGACGCTTCAAAATCGAAACAAGGTCGGAGTAGGCGCATCAAGGTAGTTTGCACCTTTGCCGCTTTGGTGCGCGTTTGGCCACTTAAAACAATAGGTGTACTTCAAAACGCGTGCATCGGATGCTTTCAGTGCATTTGGGCCTTCAGTCTAAACTCATGAAGAAACTCATCAGCAGCATCAGCTCAGACTTGAGCTAGTTAGCTTACAGCTAAACACATGAGTCAACAAGACAATCAAGGTCAAAGTTACCATGGTCGCCATCTTAGTTTAGCGTGTTAGTATGCTAACACTTGCTGACATGCAAATTAGCACTAACAACAAGGCAAAACCTAATGGAAATGTTTTTAGTTTTACAGGTATTTGGTTATAAACCTAAATTATACACAAAGTGTATTACAAATTGAAATTTCGACTTGATAATGGTGCTAGATTAAAAGTCAGAGGATCACCAAAGTTCTTACAATTTATCCTGAGAACATGAATGTTTGTATCCAATTTTATGACAAATTTTATCTATCCAGTTGTTGAGACATTTCACTCCAACAGACCGACCAAGCAATATTGCCACTCAAGTAGGGATGCTAATAACAGTCAGGTATGTAAGCACTGACTGAAACGAACAGTTCTGAGCAGAAAAGGCACAGAAATTAACCATAAATATTAAGTGCTGTTGAGACAGCCAAGTTGTATTCTGAACACATTTCTCAGGTGTTGCTGCCCAAGCTGAGGGACCTCTGTTATGGCCGCTACAGGCTGTAATATATCACCTTTGCAGTTCAAATGATTATTGGATTGGTTGACATCTCTCTTGATGAGACAGAGTAAATGAAACTCAGTTATATTTTCGCTGTCAAGCAGAAAATGTTCAGTTCAAGTTGTAATGGCTGTCTGATTTACACTGCTTGTCATCGTTGCATCCATTTCACTCCATTTGATACTTGAGAGGATAATTCCAGTTTATTTCTTGGATCCTTTTTACATTTATTTTTCTATCAGTTAAGATAACAATATTTTCACCAAGTTATTGCTGAAATCTCTGGACATGGCAGCATCGCTATGAAAAGTCAGTCGGGGCAAGAAACATGCACAGTCAAATGATCAGACAGGTTTTAAGAAAACCTCCTGTTAGCCAGACTTATCTGGGAGAGGGGAAAAAGGGCAAACAGTAATATTACAGAGAGTTTAATGGTTGAATGTCCTAAACACTGTGTCCATGTTTTCTCCGTTGCAGAGATGCACAGAACACAAACCCAGTATGACAATGCCTTCATCTTTAAGGTGTTCATCTTCCAGTTTGTCAACTTCTACTCGTCCCCCTTCTATGTGGCTTTCTTTAAAGGAAGGTGAGACATGAGTCAGTCTCAACAGAACAGACACACAGAAACTGTTGAGGAATGAAGAACATTTTGTGTCAAATAAGATTTCAACTGTGTGTTACCTCTTTGTGTGGGTAGGTTTGTGGGTTACCCCACCAACTATGGGACCTTGTTTGGGATGAGAAATGAAGACGTGAGTCTATAATTTACCCCTAAATGTCAAAGGGAGAAAATATTCCAGATCCCTGCTATTGTATTGTTATCCAAGCATGTAAAAAATGTGTCTGTGTGTTTCTGTGTGTTTTCACACTCTATTGCAGTGTGGTCCCGGGGGTTGCCTCATTGAACTTGCTGAACAACTCTTCATCATCATGGTGGGAAAGCAACTCATCAACAACATTCAGGAGTTCATTATCCCGTATGTTTCCTGTCCACAAGACTGATCAGACCTCTATTATTTTACTGAACATATTATGTTGTCTATCTCCAACATGATTAAGTTTTCCTGCTTTCACTTAACAGCTTCAAGGGTATTAGACTTTTTTCAAACCTGAAGAGGTTTTCCCAACTAGAACTGAAATAGTCGAAATTAAATTGTAAAGATAATGGCTAGAATCATCTTGAAATTATAAATAACCTTCAAAAAACAAAATCAGAACCATTAATTTCAACATAATAAATTAGAATTAGAATAATACTTGCACACACTGTGTGTGTGTGTGTGTGTGTGTGTGTGTGTGTGTGTCTCCAGACACATAGCAAAACTGATGATAAGGATGCAGAGGTCCACTGATTTTAATTCTTCTTATCATGTTGCGTTTACCGTTTTCTTTTGTTGATCTTTTTTCTCAATGTACTTGCGAGGTTTGTCCTATTCATGACCCACAGGCAAGGATTAATCTAACCCTGACATTGGCACCGCGTCCTTTCATGGCATCCTCCTCTTTGGATCAACACACTTGTTCCACTTGTGCTTTCTTTCTCATATCTAAGAGGATGGCTGCCACTGAGGAGAAGGAAGGGACACATTTTAAGTGGAACCTGTCCAGCACTTGCTTTGACCTGCTGTGACTGTGATAGCTCTGTGTGAGAGTCAGCATGGAGGACTGGGTGTGGTTTCCCTTGTTTGTTTCTCCTGGGGCTCAGAGATATTGGAGGGAGACACTTGTGTCATTGTCTCAATATTAATAAAAGCTTGTGTGTGTGTGTGTGTGTGTGTGTGTGCTATTTGTGCGTGAAAGTGGACATTTGGTACTGATTTGTTTGCCAGTTTTGAGGCAGGTACAAACCCATGCAAATCCTCGACACTGAAATTGAACATATTAAACCTGGGCCCTGTGTTGAAGATTCCATATTAACACTATTGTTGTGTTTATTTCATATTTCTAAGTGTTCTCTCTGTCTCTCTGCTCTGACAGTAAAGTGAAGGCCTGGCGCCAGAAGAGAACTTTGGCCAAGGTGCTTGGGGACAAGGCATCCCATGAGCCTCGGCGCTGGGAGGAAGACTACCAGCTGGTGGAGTGTGAAGGCCTGTTCGAAGAGTACCTGGAGATGGGCAAGTATCCTCTGCTGCAGGGGTTTTCAGAGTCTGAGACTGTGGGCCTCCCCCCAGACAAAGCTCCCCCCCTCTTAGTCTACTTGCTTAGTTTCGCTCAATTCCTGGATGCCTATGGGATCATGATTATGTTATTTTATTCCATAGACACTCAACAATTGAGCCAAAATAGCCTAATATTGCTTTTTGACATAACTTCAGACTACACCAAATACATTAAAAAAAATGGTCTGTCCTAAGGCAATTATTAGTTTCTGACAGGGTTTCTGGCTCCCCTGGGGCCTCCCACTTTGAAAACCTCTACTCTACTCTATCTGAAGGGCATGATGTCACTGTGATTGACAGAATCAATAATTCAAGGAACAATGCAAATGTCAATAACATATACAGTGTGATGAATATATATAAAAAAGAATAATGTAGGAAGTTTAAATTGTCTGCTATGTTACATTACACAAATTAAAAAAGACTCATTGTGCTGCAGTGCTCCAGTTTGGGTTCATCACCATCTTCGTGGCAGCGTTCCCCCTCGCTCCGCTCTTTGCCCTCCTCAACAACTGGGTGGAAATCCGCCTGGACGCCCACAAGTTTGTGTGCGAGTACCGCCGGCCGGTGGCTGAGCGCGCCCAGAACATCGGAGTCTGGTTCAACATACTGGAAGCTCTGTCACACCTGTCCGTCATAGCCAACGTGAGTCTGTTGAAAAAGACCTCCACACCAGACTGGATACTGATCTCGTTTCTACAACATTATCTTTTGTCATTCTCTTTGCTGTCTGCAGGCTTTCCTAATAGCCTTCACATCCGATTTTTTACCTCGCCTGCTCTACCAGTACAAGTTCGACAATGATCTCAATGGATACGTCAACTTCACCTTGGCTTATGCCCCACTTAACTACACTGAGTATCCTCTGTGCAGGTACACTGTATGTTTGAATGCATGTACTGTAAGAGTGGGGGAACACTTTGGTTCAAAACTCTAAATTTTGCCTGTCAGATATGTTTTATTTCATGCTGTTTTGGCAAAATCCTCAAAAACGTTCAAAATGTTGAATCTTCAGAAATCTTCAGAACACAGGCTTGACCAACAGAGGGTGGTATTACTGATGTTTGTTCAGTTTGTTCTCATGTGCTACTGCTGCACATTGTGCACACCAACCATTACACCGTATGTTCTACAGTAACTCTGTATTTTATTTATATCTTTCTTTAGATATAAAGCATACAGAAACAACAATGGAGACTACACTCTGTTCTATTGGGAACTTCTTGCCGTCAGACTTGGTTTTATCATTGCTTTTGAGGTATGATTGGTTTCCCTCTTCCTGTTTCAGTGATTGTAATGGCCACATTTTAATCATTTTTGTCTTTCGCCCACATCTCTATCCCCAGTTGTGCCTCTGTTCCCAGGTGCATACTTGATCTGCTGGTCATTTAGCCCTCTCTCGGTGTATGTTTTAGTTTTGTCGTCTTATGCGATGCTTACCCATATCAGAGGTTCACATTGTATGTTACTTTGTAGCTGACGTGTAATGTCTCCTTTCTTTTTCCTCTTTCTCTGACACGTCCTCACTTCTTCTGTCTTTGCCTTCTTCTCCACCATCCCATTACTTTTCTCAGCATCTACCTAAAGAAAAATCTCTCTTTCAAAGTTTATATTTATTCAGTTGCACCCACCCATCTCCCTCCATTTATCTAGCACCGTTCCAGACCTCTGAATGGCCATGCACATCTCCTATTTGCTCAGCAATTCCTCCTTCTGCTCCTCATTTTTGTTGTTGACATTTACATTTCTGGTAGTAAACTTCAGTTCATAAATTGCTAAAGTATAAGGTTGGCATATATTGTATTTTCTTACCGCCACCACTCAATCAACAAAAAGACAGAAACTGGTACTTTTCAACCTCCCTGCCTGTGGCACTCGGCCCCAAGCCCAGTCCTTCTTACATACAATACTCAGTTCAGTACTAGTTGTGTATTCAGAGTTCAAACTTCAGATTTTGTGACAGGAGAGGCAGTTTTCTTCTGTCTTACTGTCTGCACGTCTTCCCTCCTCCAGCATGTGGTGTTCTTCGTCCTGCGAGCCATCGACTGGATCGTACCCGATGTCCCTGAATCCCTGGAGCTGAAGATCAAGAGGGAGCACTACCTGGCCAAGCAGGCTCTGGCCGAAAACCAGGAGGCTCTGTTGGTGAGTCGAGGCCGAGGGGCTGCCCCTGCCACCCCAGGCACCTCCAGCCCAGGTCAGTAGAACATGGGACACGCACACACAAACACACACGTTCATAAAACCTGACACTCTAGTTCTGCAATTGAATATTTAGGGCAAGATCAAGTTTACACTCTTATGGTTCTAGATCAGGTGTCCTCAAATGTTTTAATCTCAGGGAAATATGAGGCTGTTAAGCTCTCAGAGACCCTATTTGATAAGAATTACTTTAAGAGAGCATTTAAGTTGATAGTATGTGCCGAGATAATAGCAGTGAGAGTGATTTATGATCAAATATATCAAAGTTATCCTCTAACGTTTATAATGTCTGGAGACAGACTGGCCACACACATTTTTTTATTTTATGAGCTGAGACTTTTTTTTTAGATATCTGCCGCTGAAATACCTGCTGCCACCCAAATACAATGGCGGTGAACATAATTTAGTTTGTGCTGCTCAAAGCACTGAAAAATTACATTTGAAAAATGTCCTTTATATTTATAGTTATTAAGTCAAATACTCTCTTACGTATTAGCTTTATGATATCTGACCTAAATATCAGAATCACATTGTAAATGTTTGATGTTCTGCAGTATGTTGTTGTCCCTGTGGCTCTACACAGGTGATCACTGAAACAATGCACCAGCAGAGTTCACAGGTTACAGTGTTAAACCTGTCACTGAGACAGCTGATTCTCATAAATAAATTCCACATTTTAAAGGCTTTTACAAGCTCACCCACCCATGCACACACCTCCACACAGCATTTGCAAAGCACCTGTGGCTCGACTAGCTATTATAAATTCGCTACACTGCACGCAACATGATCATTAAAGGTAATCTGTGTGGGATCTGAGCCAAATATGTCAGCGTCAGATGAATTTGATTACATCCACAGACTTTATGGGATGATGTCTGTTGGCGTAGTTTATAATTTCCTCTGTGAACACTCCTGTTGATGTTTTGTTAAAAGTATGAGAGAAATTATTTCACTGCAATCAAATGAAAAAATCATTACATTCAAGCAAACGTAAACAGTAAGCAGTGGAACAGTTGAATTACACCAAAGTTCATATATTCATAATATATGTTGCTCACGGAGAATAGAGTCCCAGAGATTGTATTTTCATCCTCGTCTGTGTGTGTGTGTGTGTGTGTGTGTGTGTGTGTGTGTGTGTGTGTGTGTGTGTGTGTGTGTGTGTGTGTGTGTCCCTGTGTTCTGACCCATTCTGTTGTCATGTGTCTCATGTAGTGAATGTTGCTGAATGAGGGCAGGTGAGTACGTCACAACAAGTAAGTAAATGGCATTTCTCAAGAAGGAATGCTTAAAAATGGAAATAAAATGGAAAGTGTACACATTCAGTGGTATTAATTCATGAAACCTCAAATACTACTAGTACTGTAATACCTATTATTATTTCTTGCCAAAACTTGTAAATTTACATTTGCAAAATTTGAAAGAGCAGAATTTATCAGATATTATCAATTGATAGATGATAAATGATGATAAATAAGTACTTAAGTCAACAAAATATGTGTAAAAGACAAGGGCCCAGAGGTGAACAGGGTCCTTGGATCATGCCAGGGATTATAGTTACAGGGATTATGTATTGTGTCAGAGCTGTTGTCAGGGGGCCCAAAGTTTCTAGTGGCGTCCTGTCTCTCTGTTTTGGAGCTGGTTGTCGTAGTTACTGAGGAGGGGAGAGATGCCGAGTGACTGCATGCAAGCTGAGGAGAGAATTTAGGGCTGGGTGATACAGTTGAAATCAGTATCACAATATTAATATCAGATATAGCTAATTATGCAAAATCACATGTAAAATAATTGAGTTGATGATGTTCAGTGCAATTAACTGTGTTCCACTGTATTTTAGCACACCCAACTCTTCAAATGTGTTTTGTTATTACAATACATATATACAATTGTGCTTGGAAATCATTAATTTGGACAGCATTTTGTAAAACAATAAGCCATTATTGTCTTATTATTAGATATGATACCAGTCAGTCGATAAAAGATAATATTGAATTATCACTCAGCCCTCTGGTCGACATAAACTACAAGCAGGCACAAAACTTACTGGTAATAAACTAACAGCCTTGCCAGTGTAAGTATTTAACTGCTTATGTAGCTTAGCATAAAGACTGGATCTGCCCAGTACTTTCTTCTCTGCTTTAATCACTGGTTGCCAGATCAAGTCAGTAAGCACGGTTTATGGTTTTTGTCCTTGTAAAGGCACCATGGTACCAAACCTAGCAACGTCAATGACAAGACTTTGGGAGGCTGCACACAGTCGCTGTGCCCAGCTGTTCATCAGGAAACACAGCTCCCACAAAACCACCAATTGTCGCGTTTACATTTCAGTTTATGTCGAGGCAGATGACTGCCCACGCAGAGCCTGGTTCTGGTTCTGGTTCTGCTCGAGGTTTATGCCTGTTAAAAGGGAGTTTTTCCTTGCCACTGTCGCTTAGTGCTGCTCTTGGTGGGAATTGTTGGGTCTCTGTAAACATAAAGAGTCGGTCTAGACCTGTTCTTTATGAAAAAGTGCCCTGACATAACTTTATCGTGATATGGCGCTATATAAATAAAACTGAATTGAATTGAGTTAGGGGTTATTATTAAGATGTAACATGTTAATTAGTGAGCTTTAGAGGTGCTTGCTTAGTGTATTTTTGAACTTTGGGTCGAGCCAGGCTAGCTGTTTTCCCCTCCTTCCAAGCTTTACACTAAGCAAGGCTAACCACGACCAGACTCTATCTCCATACATAACACACAGACAAGAGATGGACATCGATCTTATAGTCTCATTCTCGGAAAGAACGCAAATAAGCATATTTCCCAGTTGAAACAATGTGTTTTATTGCCAGTAACTACATTTACATGTACAAAATATTCCATCATTCATCATGTTTAAAAGTAGGTGTGTTTCTCCTTTTCTTTTCTTTTGTGCATGCATCTCTACCACAGCCTTGCAAACTGTTGGCTAGTTGGTTTGTTTCCAACGCTCAGAGCTCACCATAAACAGGCAAGAGGCTGAGTGTCGCAAACTGCCATAAAAACCCCAACTGAGAAGCACATTCCGTATGCGCTGTATACATGTCCACAGAATGCTCCCACAACCCTGAATAATATCTGCATATCCCATATGTCTTAATCAGAAAATGCTACATTTGGAATAATATTCAAACTGAATATGCTGTTTACGTGACCCGTATCAAATTCAGAATATTGTCATATTCAGAATAATGGTGGAAAATTAGTGTGCATGTAAACGTAGTCACTTTTATAACCAGTTTGTGCCACAAGAATATATTATTGTAGCCAGCAGTAATTCAGTAGCATGTTGCAGCAACGATAGTCTGTGTCATCTTTTTTCCCCTCTCCATACCTCTTACAGTAGTCAGTCTGACAGAACTAATTCTCTGCTCTGTCTCTGTGCTCCTTCCCCATTCCTTCTGTGTCCAAACCCAACTGCGCTGCCTACCCTGAAGCAAGCGACGCGTCCTTTGGAAACATGAGTTAGGACTCCAGTGTGGAAAGCGAGTGGCGTGAGGGGAGAGCAGGAGGGATACTGGAAGAATAAAAGACACTCCTTCACATCTGGGATAACATGAGTGAACCCGAGTGGAATACTGTCTTTGCACTGGGATTTTGTTTTCATTTTACTAATGTGCATACTGCTGCACAGGCATGATAAGCAGGTGTGTAATGGAGGCTAAACTCACCCAAAACTCAGTTACCCACCTTTTCATTTGGAGAAATGAAAAGGTGTTCCTTAACATTTTCAGGCTGATGCACTGAAAGTCAATGACTTATATTCATGTAATTGACATCTTCACATGTTTCAGAATCTGTCTCCTTGATCCGAAAAAGGATCTGCGACTTTCTTATCCAAACTGGGTACTGACCCTACAGCAGCTGGGCCCTAGCCTGAGCAGACCCCAAGGAAATGGAATAAAAATGCCCTGAAAAGTGTGATTAAAATAGTTTGCTGATGCGCTGTCCCCAATTTACTTTAAGCCTGCTTACAGTTTTTGCCTCTGTTACACCAGCCAGCTCTGAAACCAGTTCAAAGAACTTCAAAATCAGTACTTCCATTGCCTGGCTATCCCAGTCTGATGTTTCTCTGTTGGATCAAGTGCATTTATTAATTTTTTTGTATTGGCAGAAATGTTAAAGTAGTACATAAATATATATTAAAATGACTAGTGAAATGCCTCTTGGCCAAAGTGCAACACTCTCAAAGTAACAGGCACAATATTTACCATAATGAAGCCACATCCATATCAGTTATTAGTTACATTTCAACTGGCTAACTAAAGTGGCAGCATGATTTGTTAATGCTATCAGACTATTTTCAGGTTCTTTTTGGTCCAGTTAGTATTTCACACAGACCTGATACCTGTCCAATTTGAGCTTACATTGTGGTTGTTTTCTTTATGACGACCTCTGACTTGACAAAGGTCACCTAGCTTTTATCACTGAGCTGATACTGAGCAACTGTCTTTTTTCCCCAGTTCATTTTTAAAAGGATTTGATTGCGAGCTATTATTATTACATAGATTATCTGTTATCTTCACTATGATGAAGAGCATCTGCAAACATCTACACCCTCATCTGCATTGTATACACATATTCTGTACATGTTTACTGTCAATGGATGCTGAGCATGTCCGTCTTTTCTACTTGAATGCTCTGCAGAGTTTCATATGGAGGATTTCTGAGAGTTACTACTGTAAGCAGGAGTGAAATAGTACCTCGATATACGACATATTTTGTGTGTGAGCTGTTTTGCATTTAAGACCTTTTAGACCAAAATAAATCTAGTTTGATGAATGCAAATGCCTCCTCAGCGTGGGATTCTGAAATGCTGATGTGACAGCTGGGAGATACTGTTCTCACTGTGCTGTAGGGATGAACTTTAATGTTATCACGCCTTTCCATCTACCTTCTCCACTTTCTCCCCCCCCCCCCCCGAGGACGTAACCTGCTTGAAACAGCAGAGAGACCTGTAGACAGATAAAGAAGACGCTGATTTATTAGGAGTCAGAAACAGACAGGTGTTTGTTGATTTCTCTCTTCCTCTCCCTCCTCCCCTCACAAACTCCATCAATGGCTGTGGCCCTGGGCAACTCCTGACTTTTATTTTATCTCCTTCTCCTCCTCTTCCTCCTCACTCTTTTTTCTCTGTTTTCTGCACTCTCTTCCTTCTCTCTTATATCACCTTTATCATCCTAATTTTTTTAATATACACTGTCTTTCTGCCTCCCTTTCCTCTCTCTTGGCCACATTCATCTTCTGATTGTCATGATTGCTGTGCGTTCCTCTGCCATGGCCTGCAGGAAGAGTGAGTTAGTACATGTCAGCGAGCACAGGTATGCACTGTGGACACAGGCTGGCTCATTCACCGACTGCTGGAGTGAGGAAGGAGACGCCTGCATGCAGGCGCTGCAACACAGAGTTCCAAATCAGCCACAAGGTAACGATGCTGCAGAAAACACGCTGCCACATGGCAACTTTTAAAAACATCTTTTATGTGCATTTCTGATCAGGCTGATCCATTTAAAAGTATGATGCAGATACTGTAGAGCTGGGTGATATGTCTGAAATCCATATCATGATATTAATAAGAATATGTTTGCAATATTGACATGCTGCATGTCACAATATGTAGAATATATGCAAAATACATGCATAATCATGTATATATAATCAAACCGGACAATGCAATTAATTGTTACATTTTTATGCTTTACACAATAGGATACTTTCATCAGGATACAATTCAACTGAATGTTGAAAATCAAACATTTTGGATAATCACCCTTCACTATGCAGATTTGATATTGAACATTAGCAGCAAAACAAAGAAATGAGATTGAGACAGCCTCAGTTCATAAGTATTAATATTCTAACTCCCTTAATAACCACTTAAAACTCACTGACCCCCCTAGTTGGTCAGTCATTACAGAGTCATGTTCTACAGTGAAACAAATTCTAACTTCTCACTATGAGCGACACCTTTCACATTACTCATAGTCATTTGAAACATTGTTAACATGAATTAGTGATTAGTTCAGCTTTCAAGCTACTGGGGAAACAAAGGAAAAACTGTATGTTAGGGGTTAAAATAGCTTTAAAATATTTTTCTCAGTGAGAATGGTGATCCAAAAGGAAAATCACAAACAACTCTCGAGCCTTTTGTTGTCTCCTCTCAAAAAGTGGGACAATTAGACATCCACCACTTCTGGGTAAGCCAGTGTCCCGAGGTTACCCCCCAACCACCATTCTTTTCATTCTTGATTAGATAGTTGAAACAGAAGCAAGCAGGAGCACTGAAAGAGATGAGAGAGTTTAAGCATGCCGCAGCAGCTTCTTCTGTCACTGACTCACAGTTTGATATCTAGTGAAAGCTGCAGCAGGCGCACACACACATACACACATACACACACACAGGCATTTCTAGCTATGGATCTGTATGCTCAATGATGCAAATGCATACATGCACAAAGACTAACGTGCAATGTGCACTTTTGAATGCTTGTTTTGAATTTGAATGTGTAAATGCACACCTCACACATTCAAATAACACAGTACATGAACACACACAAGTATGTATTGTGTGTATGTGTTGTTTTGCTGATAAAGTAGACCCCACCACCATCACATAGACACACACTTTTCTACACACTCCCACTAAGGAGCAACATTTTTCTCTCCAAGTCTGTGTGCTCCCTCCTCTCTCTGTCTCTTTCTGTCTCAAAGCAGGTGCTGAAATGAGACACTAAATAACTATTAGAGTTAGAGGAAGGGCAAGAGAGGGGGTGGAGAATGAGAGAGCACTTCCCCAACAGTAGCAGAGAGAGGGAGGGAAGAGGAGCGAGAGGGAAGGGAGAGCAGAGAAGCTTAGAGAAGGGATCTGCATTGTAAGTAGCTCTGAGAGCAGCAAGTGGTAGCTGTTTTTCAACCTGTTTTTGTTTTCCCAAGAAGGCGGAGAACAACAAGAAGAAGACGAACAAGGCAGAAGAGCACAGATTTGAAAAGTCTGAGCTGCGTTTAAAAAAAAATACAAACAAAAAAAAGCTAAGGGAGGAAAGAAGCCGTGAGGAACACAAGGCAGCAATGGATAGCAGAGTGGCTCAGCCTGACCCTGGGATGGCCTGGATTCACACACTGCTGCTGGCCACCATCCAGCACACACACTAGGCTGCTACCACCAATGAGGTACAGTACTGGAAAACAGCACCAATAACTCTTTCAAAATGATGAAAGCAGAGAAATACATTCACATTCCATGTCCGTGTCAATACCTTGCCAACTTTTGCCAAGTTGGAGAATTTTGCTGCTGAGAGTGTAAGCCGAGCTGTGTTATTTGCCTGAGAGTGCAAGCTCTGCTTTGTGTGGTGCACTCGGGAGGAAGTAGTGCTGTGCAGCTTGTCAGGTGCATTGCATTTATCTGACAGCGTATATGCTTGGGAAACAAAGGTAGATATTGTCTCCGTATAGGATTCAGGAAACAACACAACTATGAGATGGATTATCAGGTGACAAACACAGGATTCTGTTTACCTGGATATTGTCTCTACTGACAAAAACCAGTAGTTTAAATAAATCCTTTCAATGTATGAATGTGTGTTGCAGTGGGACACAGGATTAAATGTGTAATTTGACAGTTTTACCATTGTTTTCAAAGTCCTACAACAGAAAAAGTTGCAGATCCAGCACAATTAGATGCACAGATCCTGCCAGTGGGATCATTAGCTTCACTATTCATTTATTCTCTTGGAAGGAGTAGCTGCTTGCATCAGTAATGTTTCCAGCAGCTCCCTAGGCAGTGCAGGGTGAGGGTGAGCCTTGAATGTGATGGTTAGAGTGCAGCAATGAGTTGTTGCAGAGCGGGGCAGGTAAGTGCATGTCTCGAGTATGTTGGATGAGTGGTTGTTAAAAACTGTACATGGCTGAAACTTGGCGGCGCAGCTCGCACACTCTCCCCTGTTCTCTTCGTGGAACATTTTAGCATAAGACACAAACACCTTCTCTGCGTGTAGTTTCAAGTGAAGAAAGAGCCTTGGGTTGTTAGCCAAGGAGTGTACATGGATCTGTGTGTGTGCGTGCTCTGAAACGTCTGAATGCATGTATTAGTTCATGCATTCATGTACATATGTGTGTGTTTCCCAGAAGCAGTGCACAGTGGGTTGTCTTTCACCCTGTCTCACGGTTTGTTTGCTCTCTCACGTGGAGCATCCAGTTTGTCAGAGTTGTTGACACTGCTTCATGAGTGTTAAACAACAACGCAATTATGCCATTCAGCAGCCAGGTTATGATTTTAATTCTGGGGTAGCTGCTCCCTCCTTCCCAGTGTGGCAATTGTGACCCACATGTGCAACAGATTACCACCTTCCAGACTTTTTCATTCCAAACTCCATCAGTTAGAGGGCTGGCCGAGGTGACGGCTGCCTTTTCTGTCTGCCGTCCTGATGACTAAGTGTATTGTCATGTGCTGCTGCTGTGTGTATGCATAGTTTGGAGGTACATATTTTGGCTGGATAAATGTTATCTGGATTATCTGATTTACTACGGTTATGTCTGACTCGAACGCACCACCTGCATGTTGGGTAGACGTGTGCCAGCACAAAGCATAAATCAGGACCTTGAACTGTTTTACTGCACTTTATTACTAGCCAAAGATCCCCTATATGATGCCAGACTTCTGATAATATTTTTTTTGAATAGTCAAATAATAATAAAAAGGAGATTCAGGATGACAGATTTCCTTTAGGTGTGATTGGATTTCTAGCCTGTAAGCACCCTACTGTACATTTGATTTCCCTGTGCATGCCTGCTCATATCACACACAGATGTATAACTCAGCTCACCACAGGGTCCCTCCCTCTTCCCACTTCCTCCCTCCCCCCACAACTGTATGTCTGGAGAGCACCTGCCCCATCACCTGCCACTCAGACAGAGGCTGTCTGAGTGTGTGTGTGTGTGTGTGTGTGTGTGTGTGTGTGTATGCTATGGGGAAGCGATCCAGGATACCACACCTCACACTCCTTCTATCGCATACCTCTCTCTCCTCCCCCAGCTATCCTTGCATGCAAATGCTACCTGTGCTCCTTATGGTGTTTACATCCACGTGTGCACACACACACACACTCAGCTACTCACCTGAACATGACTGTCTCTGCTCTGTGTTTTGCACTGACCTGTTTTTTCTTAAAACTAGGCTAAAATCATTAGGTATCACTGACTGAAAGCAACCTGTCCTTTAAACATCAGTGACACTGATATTTTGAGGAGGCCCTGTCACTTTCCTAGCTGTCTGGCCCGTGGCCTAAATAGCAGCAGCTTTAATAGCCCATAATAGCAGCCCTTGTTTCTGCACGTGTAGAGCTGGGCTTCTTTGTTTGTCTCCCGCCTCGGTTTAGTGGTCAATTTCAGAGGAATGAGCTTGCGGAGTCATCCAGGGAATGTGGAAAAGTGTCTCTGTGTGTCAGAGTGTCTCATCTGGGGGTTGGCGCCCCTGAAGTTGGTCATGAACCTTGTCTTCAAACCTGGACTATAAAACAGACCACCTACTGAGTTTAAAAAAACTGTGCATTCGCTTAATAATAATATAGTAATGTGATGGCTTTGACTTGTAAGAAGAAAAGCTGGTTTTCCAAAATAACCAGAGATGTCCTTGAAAGCACAAACCAGTCTGTGCGTCACAGAATATTTGGCTCATGCATGGAGGTTAAAACTCGAGCCCAGAGGCGAGCACTGCCCCGGCTGTGTTGCTGCACACCTGTCTAGCACTGTAGCCCTCAGGTTATTTCACATTGTGACTTTGCCAACACGACGCGGTGTATGTTTCACATTCGTACTCGTGCGAGATAATACGTTTATGGCTCAGGAGGCTTCTTTACTGAAATGTTTGTTTTTTGTGCCTTTTTTGCTCTTCTGAAAAAAAACCCACACATGCAAACCAGGTGTTGCACTCAAGTACAACAGCAGCAACTCGTCTTTGCTTTTTCAGCGTTTAGCTCTTTTAATTAATCGCTTTAATCCTCATGACACTGCTGGTATTTAGAGTTTGAATAGTTTATAGCTTCAGCTCTCGGCTAAAGTGGAATCATTCCTGGTCAGTTCGTTCGGTGTGTTCCACTTTTACCCGATCAGATTTCAAAACAACAAGCAGCCCAGTGGATGTCTTGTCCATACCTGTCCAGATAATAAAAGCAAGAAGTAGGGTGGAGGAGGAGGGGGGGTTTGGGGGAACTGCTGGTTCTCAGCTGGGAAAAAGTGGAGCAGAAAACAGAGGGAAAGAGATTGCGAGTGAACACAGGAGGAGATGAATGCAAGAGATGCATCAGCAATTTGTTGCAAAGTAGGTCAGCCTCTTGAGAGCTCAGTGGCGAAGGATCTGATTGGAATCAAAGTGCTCTGATTGACAGTTTGAGTACAGCAAACCCAGATTTCTCCTTTTCAATGTATTTAAACCAGAAAAAAAGCTGAAATGGAACTACAGCAGATACATGAATGGTACATCTTCATTGTGACAAAGCTTGTAGTGGTGATATGATTAGTTGATCAGCAGAAAATCAATCACCAGTAACTTTGACAATGGATTAAAGGATAAGGCTTGGTCAATCATTGACTGATAAACAACTTAAACATTTGAAAGATAAGGTTGGTGATATTTTCCCACAAAAAGACCAAAACCAACAATGCAGTAGTCTGTTTTTCAATACTTTCCAACCTCCCTACCTTGTCTTTGGCTCTCAGCCCCAAGCCCATTGGTTCCTACTGACAAGTTTCATTTTTGATAATGGCTAAATCATTTCCTAAAACAGCAGGCAGCAGTAGTTTTTAGCAAACATTACTCAAAAAGGATTAAACAATGCATTTGTTGGGTACTATTTTCAGCTGTGGAGTAATGCACATTTGGTGCTCTAGTGAGTAATTACAACAGCAGGAATGGTGGATGTGGGATTGACTGAAAATAAATGATCAGGCTTCTTCAGACAATACTTGATCAATTCATTGTTGGTTTTGGTCTTTTAATAGGATTCATTGACCACAAGAAAAATATAGAAAACCGCTAGCCTTATCCTTTGAATGTTTAAGTTGTTTATCAAGCAAAATTGCCTTCTTATTCGTCAGCCTGGGTTCTGGTGTTGTGATGGATATAGCTAACTGTTTTCTGACATTTTATAGACTATAAACTATTTATCAAAAACATTTCTTTTAATCCACAGATTAGTGGATAATGAAAATAACCATTAGTTGCAACCTTGAAAGCATAAGGATATGGGGTCCTCTGAGACATTACACACTGGGTCATCACTAACTAGTGAATAACTGTAGGAAACATAAAATGGACTCTTGTTGAGTTATTTGTATAATTACTTTTTTTGATGATGGAGTCAGGTGGGTGTTTGAACACATTGACCAAGGAACATATTGTAAGCTAATAATGTAAGATTGATTCCTAATTAACTTTTCATATGGCCGTGTAACCTGCTAAAACATCCTAAATCAGCACCCCTTTTCTCATTGCATAAGGTAGAAGGTACTGATTATGAGATTTTCTGGATTTACTGCGTGTTGGATCCTTGGTAGCTTTTGCGACTTATGACAAAGCACCATAATTAGAACAGGTTCTTTCCATAAGTTTGTCAATAGCTCCTTTGTGTCTTCACTATCCTGGCTGTATGTCTCCTGTGTGTCAGCTTATCTGACTGCAGTTGTTATGGTGGCAGAGTAAAGTGGGGGAAGGCGAGGTTAAAGGTCCAAAAGTCTTGGTGTTTACGTGTGAGATGGTCGCCATTTTTTCAGGCTTTTAAATGAGAGGTTGCTGTTTGTCCGTTTCTCTTAGCGGGAATCCCACTGGGTGAGACAAGGTCAGGGAAGGCCTCTCTACGTCTTGTCGCTTTCAATCATAAGACAGATCGCGTCTGAAAACACACACTCGCATTCAGGTGTGCCTTGTGTGTGTCATAGCTTTGTGTGATTGTAAGCCGGGTTGTCAGAATGCATCTTCATAGTGTCTCGGAAGGTCATGGGTGGGTTGCCTGAGGCTGTAGAGGAGGATTAGGAGGACCCACACCATGTGTAAACATTTGGGTAACCCCTCCACCACCACCCTTGTCCTCTGTAGCCTCTGGGGTGCTCACCTGTCTCAGTGGGTGGAGACCAGAAGAGGAACGAATACCAAGAAACTCCCTGACCTGGATTCTCTCAACCGTTCTCACACCATTCAGGCGTCTGATCTTACAAAAAAATGCAGATCAGTGCGTCACCTTGACATCTGGTGTGCTTTTTCTGATTGGAGATATTTAGATGAAGCACGTTAAATTACCCAGAAGATACTGCCTAGCTTTCCATCCAGGTATTTTAAGTGTACTCTTGAAATGTTACCGCAAAATAAATTTCAAGTTACGTGCATTGCCATTGAGGCAAATCACTTGACTTAATCAATTGATTAAAGAAGAAATGGAAAGATTTCAAGAATTTATATGGAAAAAATCTAACTTTATTATCAAAAGGTTCAACTAACAATCATCTAACCATAAGGGCAGACATATGGGAGATTTGACTGTTTCAGCATATCCAAAGCCACATAACTTACTGACAAAAACCTGCCTACCTCAAACAAGCATAAGAACTCATTGCATAATGTCTGAATTTTATCATCAAGTTCCCAGTTGCCCCTAATTGGTTTTATGTCAGCACATCATAATTTGCATCAAAATGATTGGGTGGAAAACACGCACACAAGCCTGCAAAAGATGTGGCAAAGATTTGAGGTTTGTATTTTAAAGCTATTTTAGATCCACAGCAGCCTGCAACAGCTCACCATAACTACACAGCCTGCTCCATCACTCAGCAAACACAAGAGGGAATATTAATATGTTCTGTGCTGAAAAGTAGCACAAACACTGATAACTTAAAAAAGACACATCCTTTATTACATTGCACTGTTTAAACTTTGTATTTCCAGTTTAAAAGTCGGAAAAATGTACTGTGCTGCTTCTTGTTGCCAAGTTAAGTCTCACCACTAACCCAGCGTTGATAGAAAATGCTACAAAAACTGGTTTCACCAAACACAGAGTGCCCGGGAGGGTGGTTTTCCTAGAAGTGACGCTGAATGATGTCATGTCTTGTCTCGGCAGACAATGCTGGGCTCTTTAGTCTACTGCCTGGCAATTAGTGGTCTGATGTGACCAAGTTAAACTGCGATCTCACAGACACACATGAGCTGGTCACACCACACTGTTAGGACACTCCAGTGTGTCTGGCCAAACACACCGGACTTACGCTCATGGACAAAAACTTTGTGTGGGGGGAAGGGATGGACGGTATGATTTTTCCACAGAGTCTGATCAGTGTTAGATAAAATATAAGTGGATTGGATATCCAGATCACCTTTACACTGCAAACAACTCAAAATGACCTTCAATATCCAATAGGATTTTTAGTGACTTCTGTCTGTGACCAGTAGGTACTGCAACAACATAGCAAAGTAACTTTCACTTCATACATTTAGCCTGACATCCTGCTCGTGTTAGTTGAATTCAGATGGGGGTTCTTTTGTTTTGTTTTGCTCTAACCGATCAGTAGCAAGTGACGTATCTCCTCAGAGCAGTACACATTTTTCTCATCCATGCTTGGCACAAGTTTGTAGCAATTTTTCTGTTGCTTTTTTTCATGGATGCAGCTTCTTTTCTGACTCTGGCACAGAAAAGATGATGTCCCCAGCATCTTAATCCCACACACAAAGATCTGATTGGCTCAGTCTGGAACCAGGTTACTTATACTGTACGTCACCCACGCAAACTACTGGAAAAATAACTGCATTGGCATTTCTTGTTAACTTCAGAATGAGACCTTTCAGACTTAAAAGCTCATCCTGTAGCAATATTCGTGTTTGAGCATCTGAAAAGTAAGTGGGAAGGTTGGAAATGGCTTTTGGAATTTTTGTTCCATATCACACAAAAGAATGGCTTTGCCAGGACAGCCTAACTTAATCTCACAAGCATTAGTTTTAGCCTGGAAAAGATCCACTGAGAGTTCAGGCAGTTTGTTCCAGAGAGCAGGACCGAAGCAACAAAAAGCCCCCTCACCAGATCTGAATCTTAGTTCAGGTACAGTTAGTGCCAATCTGTGACGTCTTGATGGAGGAGACATCACAGGCTGCAGTAGAAATACATGTATTCATGGTTTTGCAAGATTAAACGATAAGGCTGGTGACATTTCTCCATCTCTCAGTACTTTCTAACTTCACTTCGCTGTCTGTGACACTGAGCTCCAAACACATTGTTTCCTACCAAAGACAATTATTGAAAAGAGCTGGGCACTGTAGTTTTTAGTGAAACTAAAACAGAAGAAAATATTGCATTTTTGGGGGACTATTTTCAGCTGCGGATTAATACACATATGGTGAGTATTTACAGCAGCAGGATGGTGTATGTCAGAATGACTTAAAATAAACTACAGTGCCCATGCTCCCAGCTGGACCAATTGGTTGTTGGTTTGAGACTTTTTCATGGATTTTTTGTTTTTGTTGACAATAATAATAAGAAGAAGACTTTTTTTAAAGCAGGCAGTACCAGGCCTGGGGAAAATGACCTTAGTAAAACACAACCTGATGACGTGAAAAGTATACTTGTATATTGATTGTAGTCGGTGTACTGGGGAGCCAAACCATGAAGTGAAAATTGAGATTTCTAGAACAGCTACCATGTTTTTCGGGGGAAAAGGCTTTCTTGCCTCCATGAAAACTTATAAAGTTGTTAAAATAAAAAGTAAATAAATTTTAAAAAATCAGAGACAAAGGCCAATCAAAGCCCCAACTTGTGATGCCATCTAGGAAAGATGTTGATGTTTGAATGACATGTTGATGTCCAACCAACTTGAAGTGATGTCTGACCCAAGCAAACGCCTAACCAGCCCTGCAGGACTGCACTGAGCAAAACAAAGTAGACTGCTGTTTTCAGGCTTAGGAATCTCACCAGATAGCTGAATCATTTTTAAACAGTAAAACCCACATCCACACACACAATATATAAACCAGGGACAGATATATTATGATCGTTTTCCTCTCTGAAACATTAAAGCTGGAGTGCGGAACTTTTGTCTCCTCCTTCTGGCAGTGAGAGTAATTACACAAATACTGTCAATGCGTGCTCATGACGTTTGCCTACTGGGGAACTTTACCCCATCAAATTTCCACAGTTCCAAGACAATAATCCATTATTTAGGTGGAGTAAATGTAATAGCTACATAGCCTACTCCAGATATTTTACAAAGACCAACCTGTCCAAGAGCAGTAAGGCCACATCCTGTCTGCCCTCAGGCCCTGCTCTTCTTTCAGCCTCTCCAAGCAGGAACAGCTACACCAATGGTTACCCCTGTTTGTTTCTGTTTCTGACTGTAATCCTTCCTCTGAACACAGAGTTTCTTTTTTATCTGGAGCGTCAGAAACTTTTCTTGGACTCTTCTTAGGTTTTTCCTCCAGACTCCTAGTTGCTGTAGCTACTCCGTCTCTACGGTTGCTCCCCTCAGCTCTGGCAAACCAGAGCTATGTAGAGAGAACTACCTGAAGTCTACGTGAATCACGTGACCATCAAGCAGTTTGAACTTCTGTTGACGCCACTCTCTCTCTGCATGGCTCTGGTTTTACTACAGATGGGCCAGTCGGGAATGTCGCCACAAACACCAGATTTAAAAACTCTGGTATTCTGCGAAATACAGAGAGAATTACCTGGCAGTGAATCAGCATTGCGTGAACTCATCTGGCAACAGCTTTAATGTAACATTGAATTGAATGTGACATTCATTTATATGTAAAAGTCCCGCACTCTAGTTTGAAGCATCTTCCGCACTGCCACTGTAAAGCAGTGATCACACTCCCTGACATTGGAAAAGTAAACAGTGCAGAAATGTATTTCTTCATCTCCATGAACCACAAACAGGTCCAACAGTGAATCCATTTGTTTTAACACCGTCACAACCCCCCTCCCCCGGCAAACATCAAATAAACTTTAATTATGCGATTACACAACATTTGGCTCTTGTCATGAAGCTGAATCAGCAATGGATTTATGTTCATATTTAGATGATACACTCCATTAAAGGATTATTCTGAGACCTTTGAGATAAAAAATATCACAATTAAAAATGCTCCTCGTACGGCTGCTGGCATTAAAGGCATGCCAGAGTGCCATTCATTAACTGCTGTACGCAGACATGGCGTCTTAGAGCAGCCTAGTGAAATTACAGGGGGAAACACTGGCAGCAAAGTCCATAACAGTCACAAATAACACCCTGCTATGACAAGGGAAATTACATGTCTTTGGAATTGAAATTTTAATAGCGTGATATAATTGTATCAGCGTGAGGAATGTGCACTACGTGTAATCGGATGCTTTCATGTTTTGATGAATGTGGTGGCGAGGCTTATTGTTAGTTTTTGGGATCTTTGAGGTTTCTTGATCAAATGAGCAGATAACTAATTTTCCACAAAGAGTATGTTGATTTATGACGACTTGGCTGTTGGTGGAGGATTATGTGAGCATTCATTCATTAGGAAAGCATTGAAAGATGAGATGATCATGGGAACTGAAATACGGTTCTTCTAGACAATACACTGTAGACTAGGAAATAATTCATACTTAATCTCATATGACAGACTGTAGATAGAGGTAAGTAAAGTTTGGTTAATACTGTACATCTACAGCAGGATTACAGTATAACCAGCCAGTAATCACATCCAGACACCAATAAGCTTGTGTCATTATGCAGCAGTGGTCTGGATGTGTTTATATGGCTCAGTGGCTGCACTATATGAGTGGATCAGTATAAGCAGTTCCCACACCCTCTCAGGTGTCCTGTGCTCAGGGCAGCCTGGCCCAGGCACACAGATAAAGGCTGCCTTTGTCTTCAGCAGGGAACAGGTAACCATTTGTGCCTGCACCACTGTGTGTGTGTGTGTGTGTGTGTGTGTGTGTGTGTGTGTGTGTGTGTGTGTGTGTGTGTGTGTGTGCACGCGCATACATGCATGCAGACGTATGTGTGTGAGTGTAAGAGAGAAACAGAGAGAGATAGGATTGACTGGGCTGCCTACCCTTGCCACAAGAACAGGTGTGGCTTTTCAACAGCCTCATATTCACAGCATACAGCACATGTGCGCTCACAAAAAGGAAGGTAAACTATGATTTCCAGCCTGTGATTCTCCAGGAAAAAACAAACACCATTATAAACAAAGTTAGACTTTCGGGAAAAGCATTATTTTATGCTTTTATCCTCTTAGAGGACACTCCTATGCTCATGTAAATTACAGGTGTACAGTTTAATGTTGTACTTCTCACTATAATGTAAAATATATGTATCTCATAAAGATTTACAGTGTGTCAGTATGATATACTCTCAATTACAAATGCATTAATTGGAGGGTATTATTTCTTAGAATTATCCACAACAAAGAGCCTGCAGTGTGTGTGCATGTGTCTGGTTGTGAACAAATAGATAAAAGAGATAAAAAGTTAACAATTAACATTCACACAATGTGACCTTCTCTGTGGTCCAAATTGCACGTTACATAGTATACTAATGCTGCGTTTTGAGTGTAGTTTACAATGGAAAAATGACAAACTGAAGTGTGCTTAAAAATGCTAGCGTGCATGCTAAAATCACTTGATTTTTTAGGGTAGTTTTGGTAGATAAAATTGTCCCACAATGCAACGCACAAAGAAAAGGGGTAGCTGCTCACATAGAAAAAAATGCAAACTTGGTTGTAATGGCTTACAAAACAAAGAAATGAATACATTGTTCATTTTTTGTTCACTATTTGCGAAGTTTCAGGTTTGAAATTGGTATTAAGTCAAAGTCACAGTTTTTTCACGCATGTCTATTAGGACAAAATATAATAAACATTTATAAAGTCTAAAGTGCTCAGAAAAATGGAAATGTAAACTTCTACAATTCCATGACCACTGGGAGAACTTGTGGTTTGACAAAAGCTCCAGAACAGCTACTAAATGGACCTTGTGGTGAGACAGTTTTATCAACTGCTGTTTCCAAAGTCAAGAATTGACTCTCAACCTTTTCTTTTTCATGTATACTAACTGCCAAACTAGTGTACCGTCAAGATACTGCACTGTATGGCATTGAGACACAGCTACTTTTCTCAGCTAATGTGGCTAAGCTAACTTATTGCCAGGTAAATGCTATCTAGCCTGCTCACTAAAATAAAGCTACTGGGCTAACACAAACCACCAAAGCGAACAAATAGTTTATACTTCTTCTTTTGTCACGAGTGGTCACCAACAACTTTTATCAAAAAATGGAACAGACCTAAAACAGTGGAGTGATACTGCAGCTTGTGTCTGCACCCTCAGAACAAATAGAAAAAAGACTTAACACACAGGAAATCAACTTTAAGACATGTGACCCGGGAGAACAAACATTAAATGTTTTAGCTGCTTGACCTGAAATATTAATTTACACCGTATCACCAAAAAAAAATGGAAGAATGGTCTACAGTAACTTCTTTTGGTTATTAGGTACCGCTTTTTACAGTCATTTGAATATAAAATAACAAAATGATGTGGGCCTGTGACTGTGGGGAAATGTGAATAAATAAAAACAAATATAAAAACCAATTTACCTCTCCATCTCTCTGTGCATACATATGAGACTGTGTGTGTTGTATATACAGTTCCTTTTACCTGGTGTTTAAGTCAGAAGTTGAGGATTACCTGTTCAGGAAGCAGGAGGGTGAGAAAAGACAGAGCTCCGCAAGTGTGTGTTTTAACAGCCTGTCAGGAGAGCTCACTTTATGACTCGCTGCTGGGTTTGAACTGACGCTCATTGTAAATATTCAATCAGAAAAGGTGCCTGCTAGCTAACACGGGCTGACAGGACGGTAGACCAACGACCAGGGTGATGGATGAGTATAGATCTCAGGTGAAAGGTGAGAGTGCTGAGGATGGGCTCTCTTCCTCTGTCTGTCTGTCTGTTGTGGTATTCTGTCTGGAGCTGGTGTGTGTGTGTTTAGAGATGTTAAGTACAGGGGCTGAATGCTGCGTGTAGAGAGGTCTTTAATTAGAGCAGGAAGACACGGCTCAGGAGACACTCTACACCAGACTTCAGTGTGTGTATGTGTGTGTGTGTGTGTGTGTCCATGCAGGTACGTGTGGGTCTGTGCGTGAAGACTCGGTTTGACTGGGAAACATCCTGCACGCATCAAATAGTTTCAGGGTCCATCTTGCTAATTGTGTCTGCTCGGTGTGTGTGTGGTAATAAACATCTTAAATGAGGCTGCATGAATCCCTAAAATGTACCCAAGCCATTTTCGAAAGTCATTCCTCTACCAACTCTTATCAGCTAAACATCACAGGCTGTCTGAATAGTGTATGAAACGCTGTTACCCAACACTGTTACTGTTACTGAGTAACACTCTGTCAAGTCGGTGGAATCCTCTGGTGATGCTAAGCCAAGTTGCTAACAGTGAGTTGTGTCCCGTCAACCATATTTGGTTGCTGGATAGGTGGTTTGTCGTTGTGTTGGTTTAGACTGAGTTTATTTTTTGAAGAAACATTCCAGTTTTCTCCCCTTTGCTCCTGTGTTTGCGTCATATATTTATGCAGAAATCCACACAATTTTAGACAGTTCAATCATCTCAACCCTTTTTGTCCGTGTGAACATCTTAAAAACTAATCATAGATAATAAGAAAACCAAGATTTTATTCTGTTTTGATAATTATTTGTGGTATTACTTACAAATAATCCTAATTTCCTTCAACAGATGTTACAGACCAGAAATCGTGCCCATATCCTTTATATATCCCTTTTTTTCACTGATTAGGATCCACACTTTCTCTAGTAATCTTTAAATACAAGTGACAGTAAAAACATGTACTCCACCACACACCTGCATAATGTCAGTCCATTTTATGTAATGTCTGTTTAAAGTATTTTCTAGTTGGGTCAGAAAAGTTAATTCCATTTAGAAAAGACATGTACATGTACAAAAGACATGCTGCATTGGCAATTTGAGCACATTCAGTCTCACCTGCACAGGTGGTTTAAGTGAGCAGATCTGAGATACATTCCTGCCTGGATTTGATACATTTTTGCTCCAACTGTTTATAATCTCTTTACTATGAAGCCTATGTGCCACTATAATAATTATTATGTTTTTCAGTGTTTGTTTAGGGACTGTACAGATTTATTTTTCTTTTGTAAAACTAAAGAAAATCATTTTTTTTGTAAAATGAAAAAAAAAGGAACATATAACTTTAACCTTAACATATTAAGGTTAAAGGTTAAGGTTAGTGTACGTCATCTTAAATTCTTCATGCTTTGCCTGTTTTAGTTTTATTTATTATTATTTTATTTTTAAATCTTATCACGTTGTACCAATAAGATTCACAGTATTATTCTGAGATATTAGGGGAGATATTGCAGTTTTTTTTCTAAGTCAAGAGGAGTGTCCAGATAAAATACGAATAATGTTGTGGAGGTTCTTGCCTTTTTAAAAAAGTGAAACATAAGATTCAACCCCCCTCCCTACTTCTATCATTTTCGTACAGTCCCTTATAATAAGTTAAGTCAAGTAATAAATTGATACATTTAAAAAAAATCTCTTCTAAATTGATTTCCTAAATTCGCATTTAAATGAGGCATTAATAAAATCAAATGAAATTATGAAAAGAACATGTGGACTTGTGTAAGCCTTTTTTTCTGTCTGATTGGCTGTTGGTGTTTCTACTTCAGAAAAGACAGGTTGTTTTTTTTTTGTAAACATATTAAATATTTATACTCTCTTGCAGCTTCCATGTGTTCGTTCAACCATGCTCCCTGGGTATGGATTCTCACCTTTTCCTGATTTCCAACCCCACCTTCACGCTTTTCACTGCCGAGGAGAGAGTCCCAGCATGTGGATCCCTGGCTCAGGGGAGTCCCAGGCTCTGAGCGAGGCCCAGGAGGACAGGCCTCTCCTCCACCCGTGCCACCACAAGCATGTGGCTGTGTGCCAGCAGGAAACATTGGCTTTTATTGAGCTGCAACCACCAGTGACTCCTAAACTAAACGGTCTTGGCTCTCCAAGGCCAACTCTTATTCCAGACGCACAATTCACAACACACTCCCTGCCCCTGAATGGCTTGAGACACACACTAAATGAACTGAATGACATGCAGAACGGCTGCCACAGGACAGAGAATGAACATGGAACAATGTTGAATTTGAACTCTCATACACCAGCAGGTGACGGTGAGCTTGAAAGCCATAATGGCATCAGGACTTCCTTGCAAGAGCAAACGGAAAAACCTCGTACTGTCACAACAGTATGTCGTCCTCTGCACGCCGCTCTTAGCCTCCCTCTGTCGTTCCCTCTGTCTTCTCTATACACAAACCGAGACTCCTGGGAATCTCAGTTACCTTGTTCCCCATCCTCACCTGAAGGTCCTGGGTTTCAGAGCCCAGACTCCTGCCAGCCGCAGAGGAGGACATCACAGGGTTCACTGAAAGAGAAGTCTATCCGTGAGTGCGCAGCTTTTTTCATTGTGGACTTGTTGATATAACAAATTAGGCTTTAGAAGCTCTTAACATGCTTCCTCTTAACATCTAATAAAGTTATTTTCTTGTTTCCAGGGCGAAAGATGCAGGTCTATTCCCCAGACAGCCAGAGCGATGAATCTCTCAGCAGCCCAATCCTGGACGCAGACTACATCTTCCCAGGACCTTTTGCGTCTTTCCTGGAGGAGGACCTTAGTGGATTATCTTCCCTGGAGGCCATTTCAAGTCCTTCATCCACATACGGTGTTACAGATCTCCCAAAACTCAGTCACGATGATATTTTTAATCTACCTGCAGAACCACTGCAGATAATAGAGGACTCAATTCCAGGGATGGGGGAAGACAGGAGGAGTGTAGAGACATCAAGTGCCACAGGGGGGAACTTTTTGTCACGAAGCCGCCAAGGGGATCAAGAACGGCGACGTTTCTCTGCTTCAGAACTGATATCTAGACTCCAGCTGTCTCAAAGGAAGACCTCCTTCACCTTGAAGCTGGGGAAGTCGCTGTCTGCAAGGGTGGCCTCCCGGGACAGACAGAGCTCCAACAGCCTCAGCCCCAACCCGGAATGTGAGTAGACAACAGAACCAACATCACGGTAACATTTCATTGAAAGGTAGTCCAGAAACCTAGCCCAGACAATCAAAAGAGCAAAAAAGGCAGGTTCAATGGCCTTTTCCTTGAGCAAAGACAAAATAGGTATATAGATTGGTGACAAATTAAAGGAAAAAACAACTAAAAATGTCTTAGGGTTAACTCGTTTGAGGTGGTTTTTGCCTTTGTTGAAAAAAAGTTGATGTGCTAAATGGGATATGGAAACGCCTTTGCCGAATAAGTTCTGATGTAGTGAACATTTAAGTCACGTGACTGATCAGCTGTTTCCTCTGAACCGTTCCGCATTAATGTGAAACATGGCCGACACTAGCTGACATGAAAGAACAATTAAAACTTGCCCAATAGAAACTAATTCCTGAAGACCTCTCTCCATTTTTCTCCCGTAGATGGGTTAGATGGCTAAGGTTTCTGGTTCACAACCTCTACTTCTTCTACTTTCCTGACAATTGAATGGAAACACGGCTTTAGAGTTTTTAAATCTCTGAACTCTACTAGAGGGATGAACACCATTCTTCCAAAAGATATTCCCTTGTCCCAATAGCTTAACATTTGGGCCGTATACCATATAACTGCAATGTCCACGGTTCTCTCTCCCCATGTTTCTAACACGTCACTCCATAATCTCCCATAGCTGTTCATGATATTTTCTTGTTTCTTCACTTATTCAGGTTTTTCCTTGAAGGTTGCCCATGTGTACGTTAGAGAGAGAATCAGTCTCAGAAACATCCCTCGGTGTCAAACCTCAACCCTTTGCGCTGTATGAAAGAAAACTAGTCATTATTTTGTTGTGCCAAGCCCTGTCTCCAGAGGTCATAGGTCAACATTTGGGAAAAGCGGATTCTCAAATCCTATTGAGAACATACTTTACTTTAGTGCTGAAACATTAGTCAATAGTCAATGAATCAATTATTAGACTGGACATTAGACATTTTTCAGAATCGATTTATCATTTAAGTAATTTATCAAAAATGCCAAGCATTTCCTGGTTCCAACTTCTCAAATGTGAGGATCTGCTGTTTTTCTCTTACATCATTGGAAATTGAATATATTTTTGGACTAATGGTGAACCAAATAAGCAATTAGAAGACCTTACCTTAATTGGATGATCATTTTATAGGTGTAACTGTATGTAACTCATTATTTTTTTGTATTAATGGAAACAATCATCAACAAAGTAATCAGTAATGAAAATAATCAGTGGGGGGTTAAACTGCTGACTATGTAATCGCAATGTGCCCGGTATGGGTCCAGCTTTGGGTCTTTGTTGCATGTCTTCCTCTCTCCCTCCTCCCTCCTCATTTCATGTCGCCTCTCGCCTGTGTATTATCTAATGAAGGCTAGAATGTCTGAAAACATACTAGAGAAAAGAAAATATTTGTTAGCCCCAAAGACTAGGTCAGTGGTTCCCAACCTTTTTGTCCAACGTAACCCCGCAGCCCTATCAGATGGGCCTAAGTACCCCTTTATCATACCCCTTTGATAGAAGGGATGGCTTGTTTGCATTTGTACTACTGCCATTTGGAGTGCCAGAAACTAGATGTTTCAACCATTTACAGTATCTTCACTTTCAGCTTTTGTTGTCTTTTTTCCAACTTAATGAACTTACAATTGACTCAGGTTGGTGGGAAACTGAGGCATGTCTTGTGCAGTCAGACTACCATAGTTGGTAAGTTATTGGGACAATCACTATAAAGATCAGCATTACACACATTTGTAATCTTGCTTGTGTGTTGATTTTTCTCCTAAACACAAATATATGTATATATACTATCAAATCATAATTTCTGTTTTATCAAATTAGCTGAGCTTCACAGTTTCCATATACCCCCTGGTAACTGCAGAAGTACTCCTCGGGGTACAAGTAACCCTGGTTGGGAATCAAGGCACAAACAGGCGAACTGTGGTCAAAGAGCCTTAAACAGCTGAGAATGTCAAGAAGCTGTCCCACCAGGAAGGTTCAAATTTACTACAACTTTATTACATGAGGTCTCTTGCTCCTTCCCTGGACCTCACAGCTTATCATATACTGTACAGATTGTAAAGCCCCTTAAGGCAAATTTGTGATTTGTGATATTGGATATATAAATAAAATTTACTTGACCTGACCTGACTTTTATCCTCTTTAGATAAGTCCAACTCCAAGCACCGTGGCTCAGGAGGTTCTAGTGATAGCGCCCCCCACAGTCCTGTAGGACCTGCACCTACTCTGCCCAGCAGTGACAATGGCATGCCTTTGCATCGGTGGAGCACAAAACTCGGGTAAATATGGACTTAAAATATTTCAACACAAAAACTGCAAAGATTAAAGGACATGTATTGATGTCATTTCACATTTTCTTCACAGAATGCGAAAGAAATCCATAGAGGAGGACTTTAGCACACTTCCAACTGTGGCTAGTTCGAATCGCTTATCACGGTTTTTGCCCAGCTGTAAGTTTCCCTGAACTGTTTAGCTATTGCACCTAATTAAACCTGAAACTTGATTGCATTTTCCTGTAATATCCTTTTTCATTTTCTATATTTCCTGCAGCGATTCTGTACCAAGAATACAGTGACGTCGCCATCAACAGAGAGATCCAGAGGCAGCAAGGGAAGGAGCCAGGCACAGAGGATGAGGGGCTCCGGGATGAGGAGTCAGACAGGAACCCGTCCCCTTCTAATCTGTCTCCATCCAGTTCCTTTCGCTCATCACGAGGCTCTGCTTTTGCCCTGTGGCAGGACATCCCTGATGTTCGAACCAGCGGTCAGCTCGACAACTTCAGCAACGAGGAAAGGAAATTACAGGAGGTGAATGAGACGTTTCAGATTTTGTAATTGCCTTCTGCTGGTTTCTCTGTTGGACTGCCACAGCTGTTTGCTAGTTCATGTGCTGTACATGGCTGGCTGACACACTGTGTCTTCCTCAACTCAGGCAAAGTTTGAGCTGGTGACGTCTGAGGCATCGTACATTCGTAGTTTGACGATCGCAGTGGACCACTTTATGTTGTCGCAGGAGCTTGCCGAGTGTCTTGGAGCTCAGGATAGGCAGTGGCTCTTCTCCAAGCTGCCCGAAGTCAAAGATGTCAGTGAGAGGTGAAGTAATATGCTGTTGATACGCCTCAATTGCCCTCAGGTCTTTATTTCAACATTTCAGTCATCATGTCTCCTTCTCTGAGTGTTTATTCTGCTCACTTGTTGCCTGTAGGTTTCTTCAGGACCTGGAGCACAGGCTGGAGGAAGACATTCTGCGTTTTGACGTGTGCGACATCGTCCTGGAACACTGCCCAGCTCTGCGAAGGGTTTATTTACCTTATGTAACCAACCAGGCTTACCAGGAGCAGACATACCAGCGTTTGCTGTGAGAAACTGCTTTCATCACACGTATAACAGATCAGCTGTTTGAAACCTGAACATATATGTAAATATATCTAGGCACTATCTCTCTGTGCACACTCATGGCTGTAGTGCATAAAGTACAATTGTTTCGTGCTGAATGTCCATAATTCCCTCTAAGGATGTTCAGGTGTTATTTTACACCTGCATGACTTAACTTGCAGATGGTTCAAGTAGAGAAAGCTCAACATTTTTTTTCTCAGGTTAAAAAGCATGCTGGAATTTACACCCACTTTCGCTAAAAGCCATGAAAGTGTTTCTTTAAATTTACTTTTCCTGTTCGCTCAGGCACGAGAACCCTCGTTTCCCCGGCATCCTGGCTCGTTTGGAGGAGGACCCCATCTGCCAAAGACTTCCTCTGACCTCTTTTCTAATCCTCCCGTTTCAGAGGATCACACGGCTTAAAATGCTGGTGGAGGTACACAATTAAACATTCACTGCAGAATTCGTGTTCACACTTGAAACCCAATTACATGGAACTGTAAATGGGGTAATATTTGAACCAGCTAAGCAATTTGCCACACCATGTTTTTTTTTCCCCCAACAGTGCATAACAAGAGTATTGTTTACTCTTTGGCATGTCTTCAAAAACATCTTTATTTTTCAGAATATCTTAAAGAGGACGACACCAGGCTCCCGAGATGAGGACACTGCCACGAAAGCTTTCAATGAGCTAAAAAAGGTGGTGATTACATCTCTAATAGCTAGTTGGATGAGTACCAGTATTATCACTGGTGAGGCATAAAAGTAATAACCATGTTGGTATGTGTCTCCTTAGATCATCAAAGAATGCAACTCCAGTGTGCAGTCAATGAAGAGGATGGAGGAACTTATTCACCTCAATAAGAAAATACATTTTGAGGGAAAGGTGACTGAAGTCTTTGTGAATTGTTCATATTGTCTTTCGCACTGTTGGCACAGGATTCACTTCTTTGTCTTCACTGTTAATATTTTGTATTCTTATTTAGCGACTCGTCCTTTCTCTGTAGATCTTTCCTCTGATCTCTCAGTCCCGCTGGCTGGTGAAACACGGCGAACTCCTGGAAGTGGACACTCAGACGATGAGTATTTCTGGATCAAAGCTCAAGTTACCCACCAAGCCCGTGTACCTCCACCTGTTCAATGACTGTCTCCTGCTGTCCAGGAGGAAGGAGTGAGTGACATGCAGTCAATACAAAGAGACCAAGAGCTAAACCCATCCCAAACCCTTTAGATTTGGACCTGGCACTAAAAAGAGGGTCTTCAAGGTTTTGTTTAGTAGTTTCGATTTTTTTTATTCCGTTCAATTATATTTTGCGTGAATTTTATTTTGCAACATGAAGGTCTAAATTTTAATTTGGGGGGTTATGTAGTCCAAAAGTACTGGGTTTAGAATAGAGAAACCAGAATGTACAGTACACCACAGCTCAGCAAGTAAACGCTGTCCAGGGGATCCACAATGAGGCAATTTGAATTAAAAAGACTGGAAGATACCCCCTGGATTTTGCTTACGCAGACTACTGAAGCCTCATATTACGTGTGTGGGTGTACTTTAGAATGCATTTTTGCACAGAATAGCTGTAGCTCGGTCTGTCGGTTGGTCAATCCACAAAAATGTCCCCATCCTTTGGCAGCCACAGTTTTCGCCCTAGGAGGCTGAAACTTGGCGTGTGTGTGTGTGTGTGTGTTTGAAGGTGTGTGTTTGTGTTCATGCCAATTGGCTAAAAGGGGGCGTGGCAATAGGGGTGGCCTATTGCAAAAAGGTGCATCATTTCTAAAGGGACCAAACTTTGTTGCAAACTTCCAAATGGATTCACAGACTTGCGCAAGATGTGGTGGAAAGGTTGGTCATGAGCCAAAGGACAGCTGATTAACTGTTTATACCAATTGGCAATTGGCAAAAAGGGGATGTGGCAGTGGGAGTGGCCTATACCAAAAAGGCGCATAATTTCTAAAGGGACCAAACTCTGTAGAAAGACACACACACACACACACACACACACACACAGATAAACAGACATACACATACACACCATTTCCACGTCCCCTTTTATAACTCGTGTGCGTACGTGGTTGAAGCTATTGAGAATTCGCTTGTTTGGGGTTTTTTGCCCTGTTTTGTCTATTTTGCATTAGAAATTCTCTTTCAATATACATATATCATGTGACTATTGTAGTAAAGGAATAGGTCAACATTTTGGGAGTATTTGCTTTCTTGCCGAGAGTCAGATGAGAAGATTGACACCACTCTCATTGTGTTCGCTAAATATAAAGCTAAAGTTAGGAGGTGATTAGCTTAGCTTAGCATAAAGACTGAAACAGATGGAATCAGGTAGCCTGGCTGTGTCCAAAAAAATAAACCGACCAGCCCCTCTAAATCTCACTAATTAACACGTTGTTTAATTTGTATAAAAATCAAAGTGTGAAAAGAAGAACCTTTCTACAGGGGGTTTACGTATTGGACTATTTCTTGGCTGAGCGCGGTAATTTCCTGGAGTCTTGTCGTCACTGTGAGGTGCCCAGGCAACCAGCGCAGACTAGCTGGCTCTAGCTTCATATTTGGCATACAGACATGAGAGTGGTATTTAGCTTCTCATTTAACTCTCAGCAAGAAAGCATATTTCCCAAAATGTCGAACTATTCCTTGAAGATTGACCCTATCCTTTAAAGCAACAATGTGTGGGATTTAAACATTTCTAACTTTGCTGCCGTCTAGTGGTAGTGTCAAGAACAATCTGTAGCAGGCAGCTACACACACCACTACCACCACCTATCCACCACCCCCATGGATCTGGCCAAGGGACACTGGGACACCAATTTTCATTGTTACAAACATAAACGTACACCATCAGAATAATTTGAAAGATGCCACAACCACGTGACAGCGCTACACATAGTGGCTTTAAAGATTCACCAGCTGGTTATTAATGTGAAATGAATCAGACACGCACTGTCTGCTGGTGATCTTGATAATAAAATTAAAAATCTTTTTTTGCAGTACATGGAAGTTCATGGTGTTTGTACACGCCAAGATAGGCGAGCTGAAAGTGAAGGATCTCAGTCAGAAGCTGCAGGGCATCTCAGGCTTCATTTTCCACCTGCAGCTGTGTGAAGGCCAGCAGCTCAAACACCAGATCCTGCTCAAGTCACACACTGAGTGAGTAGCAACGCTTTGGCAATGCAGTGTCAACAATCCTTTTGCTTCAGTCCAAACTGGACGCTTTAGCAGACGGTGCTCTAACTGCCCGTTTTTGTGTCAACCAAGGAGTGGGAAGCAGAGATGGATCACAGCCATGTTTCCATCTGATCCGCTCGAAGACATCGAACAGGCCAGTGAGAATGATGGTCAGTAGAGAGCTTTAGGTGCACTAATAATCAGTGTAAACCTTTCAAATCCTCTCATTCGTCTTCTTTTTTTTAATGTCTTTTCCTCTTAGATATATCCCAGGTTCAGTGCATCAAAAGCTATCAGGCCCAAGAGCACGATGAGTTAACACTGGAAAAGGCAGACATTCTTCATGCTAAGACCATTACAAGTGATGGTAAGAATCTGGATAAAGTCCTCTTTCAGATAAACTGCATTCCAACTTCAACCTGCACCTAAATTAATGTAAGTTGTGGCCATAAAAAGTAAGGTTTGAGCGTCTCACTGGCTGTCGGAGCTTTAAACAAGCAGTAGATGATAATGCGTAGTGGTTTGCTTGATGTCTAAGGGATGTTGTGTTTCACCAGGCTGGGTGGAAGGCATCAGGCTGTCGGACGGGGAACGGGGCTGGTTCCCCAAGACCTACGTGGAGGAAATCACAAGTCGCAGCGCGCGCCTCCGCAACCTCCGGGAAAATATCCGCATCAAATGTGTCACACAGAAACTGGAGGGGGAAGACTAACCATTTCTACTGCAACTTGTCGCGTGTCAGAGGTGCATTTCAGTCGCTTAGTTGCATTTTTAAGCTTCTGGATCATTGTTTTAATTTTAGATTGACATGGGACCTATGTATAGTATGCAGGCACTAAAACAAACCAACATTTTTGACTGTTCTTCGCATGGTTGCTAAACTGTGTATCAGCATTTTCCTTTAGCATGCTAGCTGTAAATAGAGTTTTGAAGTGAGAGTGCAAAGCTTTTTATGCCCCTTTACATTTTTTCAGGCTTTTACACAATAGGAGTCTGTTGACAAAAGTTCACATTAAGACATTTTTAACAGTTTTGCCACACTGAAGTTTCAAAATTTTGTAGGAGCAATTACTTTATGCATGCTTTCTGTGAAAACTTTGCATCACTGTGGTAAGTGTGGTATACATGCATGCACATTTACCAGCACAGATAGTAAATGTAAACATATCCAAAAGGTAAATGTGTACATTTCTCTCCTTGTTGGACTGCCTTATGCAGTCAGCTGAGCTCTGTGGGGTGCGGGACATTCATTCATTCATAATAATAATAATAAAAAAGTAATATCACAACATCAGAAAGTTCGCTTGAGGCAGATCCTGCTGCTGAACTGCATTAGTACACATCAGAGGCCTTTTATCTTTTGTCTTTGTTCACACTGAGTGCTGCTTTCATTTCAGAAGGCAGATGAGAAGTTGCGCTGTCGTGTAATCTACCTGTTTAACACTAGTTACGAGAAGAAATGGATGCCTGATGTGTTTTTTGTGTTTAGTCCATCCGATATCTGATACACTACAGTGCATCAGTGTCATCAGTTCATTTCCATCCATGTGTTTAAAGAAGTGGATTGTTAAAACATCCATACCTCTTTATTTAAGAGGACACCTCCCTCCCTGTATGTACTGTAAATGGTGTGTAGGAACAGTTTGGACTGCGTGAACACACAGAATGGCTGTGCAGAAAGGTGCTTTAACTGTTTTTAATATGATTTTCACGATTCTACTGTAAGATAAATGAAGGACAGACTATCCTCTTTACAAGGCTGCACTACACAAATTCTTTTTTTTTCTGTTAGTGCCCTAATCTGTTTAAAGGATTAGGCTGACTATATTCTATATTTTTATTATTGTCGTCAAAGCCCATGAAAAGACCAAAACCACTCACCAACCGATCCTACTGGCAAGTGCTGTCTGTGTAGCCAAAGCTTAGAGCTTAGTCCTCTGTGCCACAGAGCTCCACTGTTGTCCTAAAATGATTAAAACGCATTAATGAGCCACGCTGTTGCACTGGGTGACATATTCCCTCATTACCATGAACACACACACTGTAGTTAATTTTGAGTTGATCCCATTTACTCGTCCTACTGACGTAAATACTGACTAGAGCACCAAATGTGTATTAGTCCGCAGCTGAAAATAGTCCCCAACAAATGCACTATTTACTCCTGTTTAAGTAATGTTTGCTTAAAACTACATCTTCTTGTATCATATCTTGCCGTGCTACCAGACGGGAACGCTGCACTGAAGCTAGCGTGTTTTGACTCGTGATATTAGCAACCTTGTACGCAGCAATTGTTATTTGGCAAATTAAACACAGAGGTTTGGTACGAGGTGGCAAAATAAGGACAAATCTGTCCAGTTTTCATTGAATTGCCTGTTTTCATTGTCAACCTTTCGACGTTTGCTGTCCTCACTCATCTTTGCCAAGAAGCAAATCCAGTCGCGGCAGCCCCGCGCAGGCACATAGGAGAAGTTTGCCCTCAGGAATTTCTGCCAGGCAGACAGCCCCAAAGGCAAACCTCTCCCACGTGCCCCACGCAGGTCAGGTGTACGCGAACTTTTCGCAGAAATCAAGTGTCACCACTTGCACGGCACAGATCGCTGATAGGCTAATATGCAACTTTAACAGCCAAGGCACACTGAACATTCACTAATTGGTATAAACAAAAAATTCCCAGCGTGAATCAATTTATTTTCATTGCGAATTAGAAAATGGTTGGCAGGCTTCCTGGCACCCTACACCCTAACGCGGGCCAAGTTGAGAATCACTGGTTTGGCCTTTTTTAGAAATGAAACTATATGTTTATGACTCATTTTTAAAGATTTATGTCTTTAGTAGGAATGAGTTGGGCCACAGACAAGGTAGGGAGGTTGGACATTGTTGTTTTTTGTCTTTTCAAGGTTTTTTGACAGTAGTAAAAATATACATATAATGGTATCATAACACCAGCCTTGTCCTTTAAAAACCAGGAAATGCACACGTGTCAAATTGGGACGCATTTACATTGAGCATCTGTGTGGTAAATGTGCAAGTTTAGCTTCACATGTACCAATTTTAAAACTCTGAGCCCCAGCTGAATAAAAGTTAGATATTATTGTATTACACTAATCTCACAGGATCAAGCACTGAGTTACATTTAGGCCCACATTATCCCCATTGCTCCCCTCATTAAGTGTAAAAATCCCCAAATGAACCACTACAATCAGCATTCAAATGTAAAGTCTTCCAGTGGCACATGACATGTTTATAGCCCTTTTTTCTATATCTGCGTTGTTAGTTGTAATTTAAGTGGTTGCTGTTGCAGCATGTGTATTTATACTCCTCTAGCTGGTTGTTCTGTAAGGAGATTCTGATGTAAATGTACGTTACTGTAGATGGCTTCATGTATAAAAAGTAGAAAATGGTTCATTTACTTTTATGACTGTAATTTATATGAACAAAGATTCGACAAATATTAAATTCCATAACTATAAACTTTTCAGTTTGATTCATTTCTAATACCACAATAAATATAAATACTGTAATACACTGGCTGTTTACTGGATCTCTGCACACTACTGTAAATGTTTAACCATTGAAATAAATACTTTCATTTTATGTTGTGTTGAATGAATTACTCTTTAGAGTTTTTAAACAGTTTATTGTGAAAAAGTCAAACATTATGTATTTTATGATAAATACATCAAAGCTAAATATGTACAGTATCTTCAGTCCAACCTTTGCAGTTCTACAGTCGCTACATCTAACATTTCTTCAGCTGTGGTCTGGCCTTAAACTGGGTCATGAACTTGTTTCTGTTTGTCCCCACATGAAAGGGAACTATAAGTATCTTCTCAGTCCCTCAGAGTTACTAAATCCCCCAAATATATCAAAATCAGGGTGAGAACCTCACCACTGCTGTATCTCCATTTTGTGGCACAATTAGACATAAAAGTAATATGTACAAACTATCTACACATTATTTGAGATTTGTAATTACAGTGATTTTTCCAGTTTTCCACATTCTGATGAGTCAGCTGGGTCCATTGATGTGACATTGGTCGGCTGTTATCATCGGTTCCTGGGACTCCTTCCTGCTCCTCTTCAGCTTTGGCATGATTGGAGGCCCAGCGTGACTCGCAGAAACATGGCTGCTTCTGTCTGGCTGCAGATCAAAGAGAAAATCTTGTTGATGCAAAGTTGCTCCACATTTCAGGTATTAGATATCACCTTGGCACACATGCATATTTCTTGCAAACACAAACTTTATAACTTCAAAAAGTTGTTTTTTTTCCTGAATCAAGAAAACTATGACTGACTTTAAAGGGGCTATAAGTCAGAAGTGTTTCTCCCATGTCCAAATGTCCGTAACATGTTGTATCTCATATAGAACCCCAGGGATTTTCAAAATAAAGTGTGCTTCCAGCTGCATTTCCACGCAACGACCACGGAACATAATTGACAAAAAACAAACCAGAGTCTGCATTTGATCTCAAACAAGTTAATACAAGTTGATTTTCATACCAAACTAAAACCAGTGGCTGCTCAGGAGCTAGGAAAACTGTATGCAGAACTGTAAACCTCTGCAGTGTGCGTTAGAAAATGGTCAGCAGTAGATATAGATAGTAGAGATAGAGCAGGTAGTCCATTGATCCCAGAGTTCGAATCCCATTGCTCCCGATGGAGGTCAGGACCTTGACAGAGACGTGAAAAAAATCCAAATAACTTTTTTTAACTCCCCAGTTACAATTGAGCACAAGCCTCTTAACCTTTTTTCTGTCTAAACTAAATATAAATGAAATGTAATGAAATGAAAGATAGAGCAGCAGCAGCGCCACAGCAGGAACGCTCTCTGTGTGGACACCACATGCCTGCGAGATGCAGCAGTTCAGCGAGGTAGCCGCCACACGCTCGGCCATAAGGGCGGGAAGAGCTGGTGACGCAAATAAGAAATCCTCCAGAGACCAGACCGTCTCATTTAACAATGCTCTGTTCGGCCTTCATAGCCACGCCTTCTTAAACCGCATCCTTAGAAGGATGCCGCCCCTGAATTGCGACACAGCTACTAATGTAACGTAACTTCACGTTACGATCTGACGTAAGTTCAAATAAGTCAATGTTGACTTTTGGTTTCACACAGTGGTCTCCTGGGTGGAAGTCATGTGTGGACTTTGTCGCTCTTTATTTTCTACCTCACCTGACTTCCTCCTTTGGTCACGTCATAATTACTACAGCCACTAGAGGTCACCATCTAACAATAAAGGTAAATATGGGTCGTAATAAGCTGCTTGCACAGACGACCTATAGGGCCTGATGATAGCGATTAGACTGACACTCTGTAAAGTAGAGGTAAACTGCGGATTATAATTCTCTGTGGGTTTGTCACTATGAGCGACCCCTGTCACATTACACGTAGTCATGTGATGCACTTTTACTACAAAAAATATCACTTATAGCAGCTTTAAATCTTTGCTTTTTTCCCTGTGAAATGCTAGATAGTTTTACTTCCTCTTAAAAACTATTCAAATGGAATAACCTGAGAGGCCAAATCACAAAATCTAAATCTGGCTGACCTACTCACAGCACATAACCCAGTGCTATACTGCCTCTCTATGTGCTCACAGCTCATAGACAAACCATTGGGCTAAAACATGCAAAACACCAGTATGCTCCTTTAAATTATATTGCGGCGCTTCATCCTAATGGCTGATACAGTTGATGTCGCCAAAGTGATACATGACTTTGTTCCTTAAGATTGACAGACAAGTATCTTTAAAATTGTAAACTGGGCTTCACATAGGTTTTATGCTCACTGTAAACTGAGGGAGCTGATTAATAATAAAAAGCTTAAAGCTGCATTAATCAATATTTTTTTTATTTAACAATGGATCAAATTATTATGTGTAATGTAAAAGGTGTCACTCGTGGTGACAAAGCCACAAAGAATTCACCTGTTTTACAGCCCATACATTATTCTTAACCATTTTATATTCCTACATTTTATAAGATGCATAGTCTAACCTGTTGTAACTGAAAGATCCAGTTCCGATAATCCTCCAGACAGGTACAGGAGACCTGCAGGGGCTCCACCAGCTCCCCTAATACACAACAGTGATTATATGAAATGACTGTATTCCTCACTGCACTTAGTTTTGCTATAAAAAAAAAAAGTATTGATGTCACATGTTTGCACAGCATACCTAGCAGCTCAAACTCCAGCCGACCAGGCAAGGCTGACCTCTCCACTGCTTTGATGCTGTGTCGGGGCAACCTGCCCTGTTAGAAGAAAAACGACATTCAATAAATTGTGCAGGAAATTTAACTTCCATAAAATGATACCATGGTTGTAGAAGGAGAACCATTTTTGCTAGTGATGATGTGGGCGGCAGGTGTAAGTTACAAAATGTTCCACCCATGCTATATGCCGTGTGTCAAAAGAACAAGCACTGTGTAAAGATCACCGGGACACGGAGTTATGCCACAGTGGTTGAAGAGGTGTTATTATGGATTTTTTCCATAGAGTCATTTTACACTACCTCATATCTTATACTCAGCCGCTGGTTGTCAACTGACAGTAACAGGACGTCTTGAGGGAAAAGAACCATCAGTCTTTCTTGGAGTCCCTGCAAGGACAAAGCCAACAATGTCACTGTTACTGTTTATTAGCTGTCAAATACAGATCACTGTTCACACTTCTTCTCTACAATATCGTATGGACACTTGTGTTATTTACCATATTTACATGTGCCACAAGTAGCATTTTAAATTAGAATTGCATTTATTACAACTAGCTACGTAGCTACGTTGCTATAAAGTCCGAGGGGGCAAGAAACACAAGAACAGGTTGTAAACAAACTCCCAGGTTAGCAAAAATGATTTGGAAGAGACAAGAAAGGCAAACAGCAACGGATTTCCTGTGCAATGAGGGGTTATTACTAACATTTTGGATGTTGGATAATCTAGCTAACTGCCCGTGTAGCGATGTCATCATGTTCCTAGATATCAGCACTAACCTTGGTGAGTACAATGTTATTGTAATCGATAGAAAAGATGGCCAAATGACTAAAATAAGACCCAAGTTGTAATAAACCTCAATTATCATTTACATAAATAAATCATTTCCATGTTAATTTGAGATACTAGTTTCTGAAACATGAAACCTGACTGGTTTAAAAGTGGCGTAAACAGAGGATTAAGATGCTATCTCTTTGCAACAGATGGCAACTGTGGTCTTGATTTTCAGATGCTCTAAGAAAAGGATGTCTTCTCGTAAGTGACAGTTCATCTGGAATCCTGTGGTGAGGAAAGAAGGCCAGAGAGGACATGAGTAAAGAAAACATGTGTCTTAGTTTTCTGTGGAGCCTGGCAGGTGTATCAGAAGTAAATTTGTTTTCATGCTCACAAATGATTTAACCTGTGCCAGTTACCAAATGTTGTTACTTGGGTCCGTTAGGGAATAGCAGTGTCAGCAGCAGGCTAGCAGCTGTGTTTTGGGATCCATTTGTTCATACTGATAATGTTGTTTTGCATTCATCACATTTGTCCCTCTGCCCCCCATAAACCTTTTTTCAGTGGCCATTGTTTCAGCACTAATGTCCAACTTTGGCTGATAACAGTTAGCTACATATACCACTGTGTAGTCTAATGCAGTGCAAAATAAACAGGGAAAGTTGTCAAGCCATGGACAATCTAATCTAAATGAACCACTTGGATTTAATGCAGTTTTGTTCTGATTTTGGACAGAGATATATGGATATACCTCTGATTTTAGCCTGTCAAACAACATTTTGTTATCTTAGTCATAATGACTTCTTTCATGTGCATGGATGAAGTCATTTGAGAGCATAAATGACTCATTTGTTAATTCTGTTTACAGGCGGCAGCTCCTGCCTTGGGCCCTTTTAGTGGCATAGCCAAAGTGCAGTTTTTGTATTTTTGTAATTTGGGAAAATGGTTTATTTTCGTTGTGTTTATTGTTTTTTTTGGTCAACCATTTATTTTGAGCACGGTAAATATCTGGGTCTCCACTATTGCCTAAATAAATTCACATGGACTGCTAAACTTTGCTTGCGACCCCATTCTTTTTGCGCCTGGCTACTCGGCCAACCCTCACAATCATGATAATAATATAAAAGATACAAAAAGAAGTACACACAGGTCATCTCTGGTCTTTAATAGGGGACTGCTGATGTGCTTTAATTCAAATGTCAAACTACTAAAGAATTGATAACTTGCAGATTATTAATACAGTGTGAGGGAGTATTTATTACCTGTCTCTGCGTGTTGATGATATGGACGATAGATATAAACCCCAGCTGACCCATGTGCTGGATCGGCGAGCCCTCCCACTGCCATATCGGAGCTTGTAGTAGGTACTTTTTCAGTTCTTCTCTTTTCCAGTGCTCATCACATGGTAACTAGGGGGAAAATTCTATATGTGATTAATTTATTAATTACAACTTGGCCAGACTGCTATTGCATGTACAGTTGTAACCAGATGTAAAGCAGTTAGTTATTACAAGATAGGAGAGAGCGCAGTGGGAGGGACTCATGGGTTGTGTCCTTGACTTGTGTCTCCTGTCTTCTATGTGTTGCATCCATTTCTGTAACTCTGCAGCACTGGCACATACGAAGACCTTGGAGTCCACCATTGGACCTGGGTGAAAGAAGGAACAACATATATCATGCTCAGTACTTGACACTGTGTTGCCATGTCTCAGTGGAACTTTAGTAATTTCCACTGACTCACTGCTGATCTCAAACATGTGTGGCGAATGTGACATCTCAGGGGCCAGGGAGACGGCTTGCAAGGAAAGTCCAGAAAGGGGAAGGATGCCCTGTGAGATAAGAGAAGATTATAAGAGAAGACAAAGTTTAAGAAAAAAATCATGTCTGTCATTGTGCTTCAGGTTCCTCCAAAGAGATTATTATGGTTATTATTCTGCACTATTAGTCCTTGTTAATAATCCGATGCTCAGTGACAGTGGGTTCATGTCACGTCTACATGAGCCTGATGTATGTTAAACTTGGTCCTACATGCTGATTAAAAATGCCAAATTCATAGCATTTGCTAGATGGTGGTGTTATCCTTCAAAAGGGTATAAGAAGTCTTTGCAGCACTAATATTGATTAGTGCAGCTTTAATATGTGGTTGAAACTTTGCCAGCAATTTACAAAAAATCCCTCCGCTGTGCAAGAATGAATTACCTTTAGCTTTTGTTGAATATGTTTCTATGTCCGGTGTTCATGTTGAGGACTTCTGTTTTTTCTGTTAACTTGCGTGAAATGTATCTTCTCATAACCACCATTTGACATTTCTTAGCAATTGTCTTTTTGAAGTAAAAGAATACCTCATAAATGAAGTCTTGTCGAGAGTGGTCCAGGGAGAGGATCAGCAGGTGGAAAGAGAACAACACCAGGAAGTGTTCAGTGGTTTCCTGTGGGGACAAAACAAAAATAGGTGACACAGTTTTAACACCAAACAGAATGCAGCATTGACTACTGAATTAAGGATCTGTTTAATTAATTCTTAGTGTTCAGATCTCAGAAGTTCCATCATCTGCCTGCTTTTGTCTTTTTATGTTCACAACAATACTACTATTTATCAATTAAAGGTGTTGCTTGCCAGACAGAACTTTGTCTTTTTGTAAAGCTTATGTTTTAGAATATGCCCCTTTAGGGTGATGTATTGAAGGGCTCACACCTCGTAACTCCCAGCTGAATCCCAGGAGCAGTGCCATGTTACCTGTGTGTAGCTGCTGTAGAGAGACACCAGGGAGGAATGGATGATCTCTCCGTAGGTGTGGGCATGTTGGCCCTCCCAATCCCTGATTGGCTGCTGGGAGTAAATCCTGTGGTGCAGCTCATTTCTGCTCCTGCCCCACAGCACCACCTACAGACACAAAACTGTATCAGCCCATATCTATTGATTATAACTTCTAGTGGGTGACCATTTTCCCTAAGTTGTAATAAACCCTGTAATAGATCCTGTATACCACATACATTTTTTTCTGCCGCGTCAGTATTGATTTGTGACCACACGTTTCACAGAGCGATGAGTCATGCATTACAGAGCAAATTGGAATTTGTTTCGGTGTTGCAAGACTCTAGTCATTAATGTTTGAGCAAAATCTTGTAATGTTACAATTCTGAGGAATTCAATATCTAAAATTACAACAGTGTCTGTTCTTCTAGGAAATGCGTTACAACTGGCTTGTCTTATCCTTTAGGGGTTTGTATGCTTCATATTTAGACAATTTCTCATTCAAATGGAAAGAAGTGTGAAAAGTTTGCATGGCAGTGTTTCCTCCCTCCTTTATTTCCAGTAAAGTTTGAATCACACCAAACAGAGAATGCAGAATCTCTCACTTTTGTCATGGAAACTCCTACAGTGTGTGTACAGTGTGTCAGGCCTCAACACAAATAACAGCACTGAGTGGAAACTGTTGATATTCATGTGAGGCACATCTTGCCACACTCTGCTTGAGCACTAAAAACTGTTAAAGTGTTTGTCCACTGTGATGAAGTGCATGATGAAGTTTCCACTTGTGTCTTTGTCACTGTCCTACACAACACACAGACACACGCACATCACACAAATAGTGACCTCTGGTTCCAGGTGTCGTATTGAAGGGTAGTGCGGCGGCGGTGGGGGGGGCGGGGGCGGCTGCTGCTCATCTCTGCTGTTCCTCACTGACAGCTGAAGCCTGGTTTCTCCCAGACTCCACACCCTGAACAAACACACATGTTAATTAACACATTTCATCAGACAGCGTTGTCACATAGCAACAGTCAATGCTGAGGACACAGTGGCTCAGTTAGCTTTGTGGCTTCATTGTAGCACAGATGTGGGTTCAGTTTCTGGTCCCTTGTGTGCAGTGTGAATGTTAAAGTGCATGTTCTGTTTAGTTCTGTCCTGCAGTCCAAAGACACAGCACTAAACTGTCCAAAGCTATAATTGTGAGCCCCCGTGTTTACTAATGGTATAATGCTTGGACTGGCTACAGCCCTGGTGAGTCGAAAAGACAATAAATAGATACTGAAGAGTGACAGGACATATCACAATTTAATGAATTTAAATGACTCGCCTTGACCCCCCTGCAGCCCAGCGGCAGCCAGACATAATCAGATTAGTCGGAGCAGAGACAGACCCACCTGCTGACCCTTTACCACCATATTTTGTAGCCTTTGTCCATTACAGACAAAAGCTTTGTCCCAATTTAATTCATCAGTATGTAGCACATGCTAATTCTAAGCAGGTTTGGAAGGTGTACTGAAGTGGATGTACACAAAAAAGTGGCAAAATTGAGTATAGTAAAAAGTGTCAGTGTGCATAGAAAAAATGGTTGATTTCTGAGTATTGTGTTGATGTAAACTATTGTCCCACCATGCAATGCACAAAGGAAGCAGAGGAGCTACTAGGAGCTAAAAAAGATAGATGATATACCTGTAACTATAATGTTAAAGATTTGAATGGGAAGCCCACCACTGCCATATTCTTAAGAACCTAAATGTGTTAAGTTTGGATTATTTCATTATATTTGCTAATGTCAAACCCCGTCCATAAATGCCTAAATAAGCAGGCTCTTAAGGTGCTCGGTGACATGGTGGTACCTCTCAGGGTTTGTGGCTCAGTAACTCTGGAGAACTGCTAGGCGCCCTTTGGTAAATCCTCCTTTGGACAGATGTCGTTCTCTGTTCAGGAGATCAACTCCTCACAGAACTCAAAATGAATCATGAGTTTTAAACCCAAGTTGAAACAGCTTTAAAAGAAGAAGGTAGAGGTAGTCGTAGTCATGAATGATCTGGTGCTTGTCATTGAGTTGTATGGTACTTGTATTGTTTTGTATGTATTTTCTTGTTGAGTTTTGCGTATTCTTTATAAAGGCCCATCTATGAACTAGCTTAGGCTATAAATGCTGTGGTATGTGACATTGGCCCATGCTATATACTTGCCCCTATAAAAATAAACATTAAATTAAGGAAATTGTTGGAAAAATAAACATTAAAACATGTGCGGAACGTTCTAGCAGCATTAAATCTTTGGAAATATATTTAATTAGTATGTGTGAGTGTGCATCTTTATAACACACATCTTTGTGTGTAAAATACAAAGATGTGTGGCAGGCGACCATAAGTACAGTAGTAAACAGCCACACATAAGGACTGGTAGCTACTGTTGTGCTATGCTAATCCCCCAGCCGTAGAACGAGTGGGGATTTGTCCCGCCCTCACTTTGTATTAAACCCCTCCATGCTTCAGCCATTGTCTTATAGTAATCTGCTAATCACATCAGCACAGCATCACTGAGTTCCCAAGTTCATGTTTAGTAAATAGGAGCCAATTAGTTCTCTTGCCTTGTTGTTCTGCTGGGTGGAAACCATATGGATATAATCTGTTGTTCTGCAGGTGTTTCCATCATGGTTAAAGTTTATAATTGGACCTTTTCTTCACTACATTACCTGGAAGTTTTCTGTGTAAAAGCACATCCTGTTACTCTGTGAAAACAAGCATATACTGTGTACATCCTGGAGATGGTCTCACTGAATACTCTGCAGCTTTGAATAAAGTCACGCAGGAGGCTACCTCCTCTTGTGTTTTACATTTTCGGCTCAAAACTTGATGCATGTCATGCCAAAGAAAACCACAGAGGCTGCTAAAGTGTCACCGCTTCCTCCTCCTGAACTCACAATACACAAAACCAAATTAAAACAAACCTTAAAGGCACACTCTCTTTAAAGCTGTGAAGATGAGCACAGCTTTGACTTAATGATGACTTAATTCACATTTTGGATGAGGTAATGCTGGTATCCCTGTAGCTCTTATTTCGGCTGAAATATTTTGTTCCAGGATCCAAGTATCCATAATTGTGCAAATTCCGTACTTTTCTATTCTAACAGTTCCTAGCTTTAAAATGTCAACTTGTATTTGTGTCTTACCCTAAATTGTCTCCAGAGAGTTCCAGGAGCTCGATCTCATCAGGACCCACCTCGTCCACTCCAGTATGCCTCTGGGTCACACTGCAGCATCCCATGACGGACCAAGAGTCTGTCCCTCTTCGCCTTGTCTCAGCTTCTAGTCCACACACTGAGCACCATCTGCCCAGACAATCATCCCCACTGTGTGTGTGTTTGTGTGTGTGTGCCACACTAAAACCAAAGAGATAACATAAAAACAGGGGCCGGTTGGGTCCAAAAGAGGATATTGTGTGCTGGAGAAGGGGGGATGGTGTTAAGCTCTAGTTCCCCCTTTTTGCCAGCATGTAGTGTATATTTCCATAGAGAACAAAGGTGTTAAAGCTTCTGAAGAGGAATTGAAGATAAAAGTGGCAAAAAGTTTTTAGCGAGTTGCAGCGTAGTTGTTCCTTCCTTCCTGTCAGGTGGCTGTCTGCAGAGAACTGAGCAGCTTCCTTAGTTTGGTCGTTCTACCCTCTGAAATCACACTGGAAACCTGCTGACGCTTCAGCATGACAAATAAAAACCTCATTCAGATGCAAGCTGGTCATTTGTAGGTTAAAAAAAACAAAACATCTCCTACAGATATTACACCTCTTCATGTTGATAAGTCAGGCTCTCTGATGCACTCAGCCTCCGTGTTGAGAAGCATGTGGATGAAGCAAGCATCCTGTTGAGAAATGCCTGCCTGTGTTTACATGCACAGAGCCTGAATATGGATGAGCAGGTGAGATAATTATGAGTTGTGAAATGGAGAGATGAAGGGCTGCAGTCAAAACAACAACTGGAGAGTGGAGCCTTGTGTTGAGCTTCCTGGATAGAATTGCAGTAAGATGGTGGGAGGGTTTGTACACAATCACGTCTGAGTGTTTCTGGCTTTCCACAGGGCAGGGGCTGTTCTCTTGTTTCTGTAAAGTGACGCAACTATAATGGATATATTATACATTTGTCACAGCTGTTGATTTGTGCTAAACAAGTCTACCATTATTGGAAGAAAAAAAATGAAAAAAATGAACCCAATTATCAGTATTCAAGTGATAAATACATTCTTTATTGTCACATTAAACATTTATAAGCATTTCTCTGAGGGTAAAAGAGCACCAGATGTCCAACAAGTAAATTTTTTAGATGAAGCTCTTTAGATCCCAGCTGTTTGCATATAATGCATCACACATTCCTTTTCGTCTCATAAACTAAGCTTTTTGTGTCCTCTCTGAGCGCTTCTTCACCGGATTCCTCTCCTCTTTCACATTTGTTCCCACACACAGGAGCTCCAGCGCGAGGAGGGGACAGTGTCGTTGCCTCTGGAGAGCCACTGACAGAGATCCCTTCGCTCGCCGCTGGCGATGACAGAGACATGATGATCCTCGTCTTCTGCTGAGTCTTGGAGTGCTTCACGTCATCTGCAGCCTTCAAATGATGATGCAAAGTGCACTTGCTCAGCTTGAGTGCGACCCGAGGCCTGGGGTTCTTACTCCGAACAGTTTGTATACTGCTGCTGTGTAAATGTGAAGGTCCTTGCACTGATGGAGAGCTTTGATGGAGAGGTGAGGTGGTGGTGGAACCTCTTCCTTCACTGCTCGCTGAGACATTCACAAAATTATCAGGGGATGCTGAGGGCACAATTATGCCCCCGGCCCCTGACTTAAATCTTCTAGGTTCAGTCTTTTGGGTCTTTTTTGTGCTTTTCTGCTTGAATTCACTGTTTGTGTTGCTCTTGCTGCAGGCAAGCTCTGAATCAGGACGAAAAGCTCCATTGTACAGCAGCACAAACTCCCTCTGACTGGCCAACGGAAGAATCCTCTGCCTGAGACGACACTTGTTGAAGATCTCAAGAGTTAAATCTAGAGAAGAGCATGAAGGCGTGACAGCACATAAAGAGCGTGTTTCGTGGTATCACACATCAGACTGTTGAGCAAACAAAGTAGTTTGTGTCACATATTTGATAAAGGGAACTATGACTATGTGCTATGCATGCTGTGAAACGAGGTGAGAACATTTTTGTTTGAGCATGGCGCTAAATTTAGTTTTTATATCTGTACAGATGTGATCAGCTGGTAATAATTTGAGCTCACCCAGTGTCTCCACAACAGCGTCAGGTATCACCTCCTTCAGCACTTCACAGTTCGTACGGAGAGCTGGATTACAGTTCATCTCCAACAGCCACACCTATTAGGAACACATGCACACAAGATGAGTCCAGAAACATGCACATTAATCGTAGATGTTGAACGCTGACCACCATTCAGATATCCAGCAACATCTCACCCACCCTGAAGTCCTCATCCACCATGAAGTCGCAGCCAATCAAGTCAAAGAAGCCCAGTCGGCAGTCTAACTTGGATTTGACTGCAAAGAAACACTGCGTCATGATCTGCTGCATGCGCTTCTGATGCACGGAAAGGAAAAACAACCAGTCAGTCAATCCATCATTCATTTTGGAGGGCTGCAGCTCTTCGTAACACTATCTGAGAATGCGTGGTTGTGTTGAAACAATTTAGCTGCATTAATTTTTTATTTTTGGCCACTTGGGGGCAGAAAAACAATGCTGAGGTATTATCACCATATAAAGTTGTTATGGCAAATGTGTTAGCAAACAAATGCCAATTTACACATTCAGCAGACGTGGAGCAATGTTATCATTCATGTGGAGGCGTATGGCCACCTTTTTAAAGATGATTTTTTTGGCATTTCTGCTTTATTCAACAGTGTAAATAGACAGGGGATGACATGCAGCAAAGGGCGTGGGTCGGAATCGAACCTGCGCCACCGCAGTAATGATACGTGGCACGTGCGCTACACGGTGAGCCACTGGAGCGCCCCTGGTGAATATCCACAATACATATCCAAATACAATCTCAATACTCAAACCTAACTTGATATGGTCTGGACAGCAGTGTGTTATGCAAGCTTTCTGTTAAAAATGTGGAGTAATTCACTTAACAAAACTCTTCTAGAGTTACTAGAAAATTGACTTTGACATGAAAAATTGGTGGAGTGCCCATTTAATAAATGTATCATTAATAATAGTTAATGTCATGATGTGTCGAACTGTTATAAATAATCCAAATTCCATTTCCAACAGATTTGATTCTTCAGAAAGTGAGCACAGACAGTTTTCAGTTGGACTTATATATATTACATACGTAAATATATATAGTTTGTGATACTATCACAGGTTTCAGTTAAGCCAAACAGCCACATTGTGGTTTGCTATATATACTTCAATGTCTCTGTCACTATAGGGGTTTGTGGTTTTATTCTCATAGGGGCAACCAATTGAAATGTGTACATTGTACCGTTTTCTTTTACTGTAAGGCACTATGGATAAAAACAGCCACCAAACAGCACATGTGATATTTCATTTTAGTAATAACATGATGTATCCTCAGACAGCAATGAGATCATCCAAGTCTAACCACGATCCCAATTAGCTGCAAGAGCCAACAGCCATCATTATATTGGTAATTGGTCCCCGAGAGCTACAACACACAGCAGCACTCACTGCAAAGGTGCCCAGCACCCAGTCCCTGGGCAGACCCTTGGCAACCTGAAACCTTTCGTTGACGTAGGTGTTGAAGCTCTCCATGGACCACACTGTGTCCTCCTTTAGCTGGCTGTACAAAGGGTTCTTCTTCTGCATGTACTGGAGACAGACAGCAGGGGGAGTGGAGACACATGAAGCAGTCAGCGGGGCAGAGAGACAGTTAGTGCCACAGCTAATCCTTGATCTATTCAACCTCTCTGGAAATAATGGGGACAAGTCACGTAAAGAAGGATGGCATGCAAATATCTCTCAGGCATGATTTTGTCCTTAACTTGAGTTAAATGACAGATAAGACAAACGGTAAACATTAGGCCTTAAACAGGTTAAACAGTTGCATGCACATGAAGATATCCACCTGATTTGTCTAACTCAGGCTGCTGAAGCCTCATTTTAACTTCAGATAAACATTGGAGTATATTTTTGCACAGAATGAGGACTTGGGATTTTGTCCCCCATCACTTCCATTGAAATTGCATTAGAAAGTGATCTCCTAAAGGCCAGAATGAACAGGAGGAATGATTACAGCAACAAAACCTGTTTCAATGTTGATATGGGCACCTGACTATTGTTTTAAGACAGACTTGAGAAATTGTGAACCTATCCTTTAAACTTTGACCTGCCAGTTAACCATGGATATTTCTGTACAGTATTAAGGTGTACCTGATTAGTCAGATGGGCAGAGAGGTTGTTCGAGCTGGGGTCGTAGAGGTCGCAGGTGAGTCGCACATATCCATGGCGAAAGAAGACCATGTAAGGCGCAGTGCAGGCAATCAGAAGGTAAGAGCGCACATCAAACTTTTTCCCTTTCAGGAGCAGCGGACTCTGAATGTAACTGAAGGCAAAATGTCAATTTCAAAAGCTACATCAACCTTTCTATGGAAAGTGCAATTTGTCATTTGTCAACAAGATGTTGACGTCTCTCTAAAAAATTGTCTGTGAACATTCGTATACACAGACTTATTGAAAGCAGTCTCAGATGGTTAAATATTCTCAAAAGTGGCATACCCTTTTACTAGAGTTTACCAACTTTCAGTGCCAGTGTTGTTTTTACGACACCTTATCACTTATTCTAACCTGGCGCACCAGATGGTTTGTTACACAACTGTTCGGAAAAGACACTTGGCAGGTGATTGGATCAACCATCTGTCTATCACCATATCTATCACTGATGCTATAGCAGCATCTACGCCAACCTCTTATGGAGCCGCCATTGTTGTTTTTGAATAAACAGTCGCTTCCCGCTGTTGTCACACCTGAACCACGCCCGTAGCTGCCAGTAGTTCCTCAAAGGACGCTGACTGGTCCGGACCACTGTGGTTTGGACACAAGCGCAGAACTTGAAGCCTGGCAAGATGGATTCTCGCGTGATCTCGCAAATTCAGCTGCCTTGCAAGGTGACACTTATTTATCCCAGGTATGTTGCTTTTATAATTCAACGTTGAGTTAAAGACCACATAACTGAAGTCTTTTGGAGATTTGTATGTTTTTAACATCTGAAGGATTAAACGGCTCTCTACGAGTCTGTAAAAACCTCTCCACACCCTCTGAAAACCTCAAAAAACAAAGTTATTTTCCGACTTCCATGAAAGTTAGAGAGAGACATAAAATGTGTCATGATATTCATTTTTAACAACCCAGTAGTTATTTATGTTCACCCACTACTGGACAATGCGAGCCTGAGGCTGGCGGCGGTGCATCTTCCTGTTGGCCTGGCTGTCCTCCATGTGCTGCAGCTTCAGTCTTAAGGCGGTTACGTCCTCCTGACTCTTCAGCAGAAAGATCCCTCTGCCCTGGTTCAGACCCGTGGGCTTACAGATCCACATATGACTCTCATTGTTGCTCACACCTGGCAACAGTTGTAAAGTTACATCATGTAAATCAACAAACATATATGACATATACAGATATGAAATATAAAGTCCTACTCTTCTACTTCTCAGGTGTCCTGTTCTATATTGTTTCTAAATTGCTGAGTTGTGTTTAGTCCTACAATATTTTACAGTATTTCTTTCTGTTCTGTGTTATCCTGTTAAATCACTCCGTATTTGCTCTTTAGTACACCATATGTACTTTCCACCCCTTTAGTTGCGTGTCCTCACCTTTGCTAGATGTGTAAATTGACATTATGCAGTAGTGGATAGTAGCTAAATACATTTACTAAAGTACTGTATGTAATTATACGCAACTTGTACTTTACTTGAGTATTGCCATTTTCTGCTACTTTATACTACTCCACTACATTTTGGAGGGAAACATTTTTTTAGTAACTGTAGTTACTAGTTACTTTGAATATGAACATTTAAAGCATTTGATCAGCCTATAAAATATGACGAATTATTATCAATCAAACTAGCCAACAGTAAATAGTTAACATAGCTTAGCATTAAAATACTGTTTACATGTTGATGCATCAGTAATGACCCTACACTATAATGAAACACTCTGACAAAGAGTCGGTCTAGACCTGCTCTATATGAAAAAGTGCCCTGAGATAACTTTGTTATGATATGGCGCTATATAAATAAAACTGAATTGAAGTGACACTGATAGGGCTTTTCTACTGTCTAATGAGTACTTTTACTTTTGCAGCTAATGAGTGCAGGACTTTACTTGTAATGCAGTATTCTCACTTTAAGGTATTGCAACTTTTACAAAGTCTTAATACCACTGAAGTTATGTGATGGTGCAAACTAATGATGAGTTATAGGTGCTCAAAATCTCAATTTACAACTAACTGAAGAGTAAAATATTCTTTTCTTTACTAAGTGGAGAACAGTAAATGAGGGAGAGATTTCAGACACAGTGCTGTCAGTTGTTTTATTCTCGTTACTATGTTTTGATCTGTCCTGCTCTTTTCTCTTGTCTTCACCCAGAGATCTAAACCAGCTGTCTCTGTCTTTTTCCTGTTTACTTACTGATAACCATGTTTGACATAACCTGTACACACCGCTTATCATAATGCTGTGCGTCCGTATTACTACAAACAATACAGAAACCAGTGCATTGTTTCATGCAATGAAGGGAAAATATTTTTCACTTTTAATATTAAATGCATTTGTCTCAGTCCTGTCCAGTGCCGCAGCAGCTCTACATCCAGATCCTGTTGAGTTTTTCTCCTTGTGTGTTTGTGTCTCAGCCCTGCCCTCTGCTGACTCATCTCTATGGCAACAGCATGTTCCCCTGGTGATTTTATCAGGGCTTATGGGAGGTGAAGTGCATTATTTTCCAATGTCCTCAACCTCTTGATTAAACAATCACCAAGGCAACTGTTGTCTTAACACTGCCAAGCACAAACTATTCTGTTGTAAGCACGCTAAATAAACACTAATCCAGTTGAACCAGTGTTGTGTTGATGTTGCAGGATAATAATGTGTTAAGAGGTTAATGTAGGTGAGATGCTTGGGCATGTTACCCTCCTGCTGGGCAAAGAAAGCCTCCCTCTCTTCCCTCACATCCATGCGGAAGGTAGTGGGAATGAACTCTTCCAGTTTCAGCCCCCTGTGAAGTACAACACAACAAGGAGGAAGTCCAAATGAATGGCTGTGTCCTGCTCATCTGTTTGAAACTGCCTGAGATGTTTAAACCACAAAATGTAGCGTTAGTGTACATTTCCATTCAAACAGCCATGTTTTCCTATGAACGTATTTAACTACAGTGTGAGAACTTACAGCAGTTTGATTATCCATTACAGTGCTCATCATGTTTGCTTTTAATGTTTGAACAGTTACGTTGTCATTGAGTGGTAAGCCATTTGTACTGCGAGCACAGACTGGCTGAAAATCCCTGTGATGGATTGACCCAAGCAAGTTTTACATCTCTGAAAATTTCCAAAAGAATGGAAGCCAGTGGCTTCCTGGAATACACAACAAACACATTCAGAAATTTAAAACACTACGGTATGAAGTAACATAAAGTATGTTGGACTTGTTGTGAGTGAGCCAGAACAGTATTACTACACTACCAGTATGATGCATTACATATCTTCAAAGGGATGAACACGAAAATAAGTTTTTCAGCTTTAGTTTTAAGTTTATTATCCAAAGAACAGTAACTTCATCTGTAAGTAATCATATATAGGTCAAGTAGTAGCCTAATTTATTATTTTAAGTGAAACTTACTTGCACTGTATTAGTGGTAATTTAATACCTTTGTTTGTATGCACATGTGACATTCAAATTTCACAAATTAGTTAAAAGAATCAGGTTGTAAGATATTAAACTGAATTCATTTACAATTAATTATTAACCACTGAAAGTTTATATAATTGACACACATAATGCTCGACACCAAGCTTGTGTGATTCAGATTGGAGGCCTGATTTCTGGTGATGCAATTTGGCCGTGTTTATTAAATAGTATCACAGGCTAATAGGTCTTTCAATGAGTATTTGCAGAGCCGGGCCTCTATTGAACCTCCATGATGGTCGCTAGGAGATATGTGACACAACTATAAATTCTGTAAAGGAAAGGAGGATTGTATCTGTCTGCTTTTAGTGCACACAGCCTGTCTGGATAAGAAATGAATAGCAGACAGAGACGGCAGGAATACAGCGGCCCACTTCACCTCAGTCCTCGACCGTGGCTGACTTTGCTGCTGACTCGCTCATACTCCCGCAGACTGCTGAGGAGGCCGATCTTAGTGGTGAGCACCTTGTTGTTGGGAATCTGGTACACCAACTGTTCACCTGGGAACAACACATGAGGATTTTCTTTCTGTCAATGGAAGGCAATAAACCTCTTTTCTACTAAAAGCTAAATGAGTTATATTTTTGAGATACAGATGTCCAATGTTGTTTCATTTTCTTTGGCATTTCCTTAGGATAGGTAACATTGTGGTACATTTTTACAATTTATAGTAAAATACTATATAATATAGTAATTACTGAACCTTCTCTGAAGTTACAGTAGTTGGCTGGTGATTTGGTCTCACACCACTTGAGCTTGAAATCCTCCCTGTGCTTGTTGTAAATCCTCTTCCATCCCCTGCCCTCACAGTAACTGATCACTCTAAAGGAAAAGTCCCAGGTCAAATCAATCACACTTCTGCTTTAAGCACACAACAATCCAGAGGTAAGGGGTCACGTGTAAAACTAGGGTTCGACTGGTAAGGGGGCCAAAACAAAATATACAGCAGCATGAAAGCAAATCTCTCCTTAGAAGTTAAATACTTCAAATCCAACACCTTATTGATACCCTTCATATTCTTTATTTCATATTTCTCTACTTACATTTCAGCCCCATTGGCTCCTCCAAAGAAGTAAAAAGGCCCAGTCCCCCGGGGCTCCTCTACCCTCCGCTCCCTGTCCCTGTCTGGGTAGAAGCAGGTCGATAAGCCCCTGGAGAAGGACCTCTGAAGGTACCGCTCCGCCAGGCATGCACCTGATACTTTTACAGCCACAAACACACAAAAAATATGCAAACAGTCACTCAAGCATTCACAAAAACCCAAGCTCTGTCACCGGTACATGTAAATTGTATTTATGAATTTATCTGGATGCACAGTTAAAAATATCAGTGGATTACAACAACTCTGAGAAGTGCTACCATCAGCATCAAAGACTATGAAGGAATGATTCTGAATGGGAATTGTCTTTTTATTTTACAGCGTTGAAATGTGCTGTATTGTATTTTGTTATGCTGCAATAAAGGATCAACATATGGAAAGAACAACAAATGAATTAATCACACTTAACGTTCCACATTTCCCTCTACACACCTGACGCGCTATCCCGGCTTTCATGGTCGGCAGTCATGTGGAAAAACCTCTCTCTCTTTTCCTGAGTCTGCCTCTCCTCCCTCTGGACCTGCTCCAGTCCACCTTCTGATGCCCCTTCCTGCATGGAACTACGGTCAGGTGACAAAGGCTGTTCTCCTCCTGGCTCCTCCTGCTTCAGGCTTCCTGCTGGCTGGTTGTCCCTGCAGGGAACCTCCACTTCCTCCTTCTCTGCTTCTTCCCCTTGTTGCTTCTCCGGTCCGTTCTCCTCTGCCTGGCCCTCACTGCAGGGCTCCACCCAGCACTCAGATGACATGACCTCGTGCTCTCGCAGATCGTTGGCGATGGCTAGAAATGTTCCAATATGGGAGGGGAGGTGGACCCTTTTTTGGTGCCTAGAGACACTGTAGTCAGAATGAAGACCAGTACACTGAAGATTTGGTGGAGTATGAGAGAAGAAAAAGAGAACCCTTCGCTAATAGTTCTGTACATGTTTGGCACAGTATGGTCACATGAGATCATTTTTATTAGCTAACATCGTGGCTCTAGGGATGGCTATGTCAGTCTGTTGGTCAGTCGGTCCATCACTTTGGTTCAAACTGAAGTATCTCAACAACCATTGGATGGGTTCCCATGAATTTTATTTACAGGCCTTCATGGTCCCAGCAGAATGAATCCTTATGACTTTGTTGATCCTCTGACTTTCCTCTAGTGCCATCGCATGCCATAGTTTTTACTTATCCAATGAAATATCTAGAGGGTGAATTGGAACATAATGTCTGGCTTTGGTACAGAAAATAATTTCCCACTCAGGATGTACTGTTAAAATTTTGCAGACCCCTTAACTTTCCATGTAACCATCTACCATCATAGGGTCAATTTTTTTATTTGTCCAGTATTTTGTTTTTTTGAACACATACCTGTAAAACTAATTACATTACCACCATTATCAGTTGTACTTTGTGATTTAGGCTAATCAGGAAAAAAGACATTTTGACTACTGGCCAGACTGCAGTGAATTAATATTTGTAGTTCCCAGAGTGGTGGTCCCTTTCCTCTAGCAACACCATCAGACTGAAATGTCATAATCTCACTATCTTACAGGCAGATTTCTATGAAATGTGCAACTTTATAGTCCCATTGTGATAGAATGACCCCATTACTTTTCCTCTAAACCTTACATGTTACTACTGATAAAACTCTTTGTTAGATATAGAAAGATATGATGTTTAGAATAGTTTTGTTTAGCTTAATGAACATTTCAGCCTCTTGGGGTTGCTAGCTCGTGCTAGCGGCTTTAAACTTTTATCCTTGTTTTTTGTCTGTCCAAATGTAATATAACATTTGGCAAACCTGAGAAATCTAAAAAATATTTAAAATGAAGATGTCATATGAAGAAAATGTGCCATCCAGAAATAAATGTGGCGGTTGTATTAGAAGACAAGAGCTGAACTTTGACCTTATTGCAGCTACATTTAGAAGCAAAGGGGTTTACCTGCAACTCCAGCGTCACACACGTGGACAGCCAGACTCCTTGGAAACCTGCTCAGCCTATTCGTCTTCTGGCATTTGCTCTCAAACTTGTAGTCCAACTGCAAGGCCCAGACAAACAGCAAACTCACAGACTGAAGGACAGACTCGACAGAGGTGAAATCACATGGTCAGCAGTTTAGTCCTCTGAAATTGGCCCAAAGATCTGTCACACTGAAGGTAAGCTAACACACTAGACCAATGTAAACAATCACCGGTTACTCAGGTAATGGGACCCTTAGCAACAGTTGCCTCTTGTAGATCTTACATCTTACGACAAGACTCAAGACAAACTAACTACTCAAGATTATGTATCCCACACCCAACCCACCTCTAAGTTTAGCCTCATTCAATATTAATTGCCGGTAAGCCTCTGTTGTGTGAACCCTATGGTAACATAAGAGCAGAGTGTCAATCAAAATGGATTTTCCAGGATATTATGTCCTGACACAAAAGATACACAAAAAATAATGTTCTCTATAGGTGACATTCGTTTTGCAAAGAGTCATAAGGTTTTAATGTAGATATAATGGTATCCACTTCACATTTTATATATCTTTTATGCTGAGTGTTACTGAGTGTTTCTTTTGCTGCCCCATATCTATTGCTCCATTTTACACAATAAACATCCAAGCCTGATCAATTGTTTATCTACGCAAGCAAGAAAAGTTATATTATGTAAGTTTTAGATTCAGTAAAAACCGTGTAATAGGGGATAAAATAATTCATTCTTAGTGCAAAATAATGAATTCCACCTTCAAAACTTTTAGATACAAAATAACTTGAGCTGTAAGATAACCTGAACACTTGATTAAACCTAAAGCCTCCAGACATTATTTTACTGTGAACATCAATTAACATTTATTAGTCCAGCTGAATCATTCTTGGAATTGTTACTTTTATGGCAGACATTAGCATTAATCACATTTTTATTAATCATATGCCAACTCCAGTGGCAGGTATGCAGTTGAGCAACATAGTATTTGTCTGCTCGCATGGCAAATCCTCTTATCACCTTTCTGTCTCAGTGATTTGACTCAAGAGGAAACACCCAGGCCCAGCAACGGTTGGCAATTATGCATAATCTCCTCTCTTCCTCCCAACAGTCTGATAATTGACAGGGGTGGATGCCTCTTAGACCCAGCATCCATGCAAACGTATAATTACACATACAGTAGGGTAACCAGGAGTGACGCATACACCTAACGCCAATGTTCACACCCAGCAGAATTAAGAGCATTTGGAACATATTTAGAGCCGGTCAGTCATGCCAGACGAGAAGTGAACTGAGGCGCTTATGGAATGGGGAACAGCCCCCCAAAATGCAAGGGTTTATGAGCTAAGTTGTTAAATGCTAGACCTTATGGATATAAGAAGAGATTGATGTTAACAGCAGACAAGCTTCATGATTGAGCAGGATAGAACATATATATTTAGCTGTTTCTTAATTTGTATGAAGACCACAGATCAAGTCAGATTTGGTTTGACTCTCCCATTAACAAAGTAAAAAAAATAAACAAGGTGCTTTGGAGTCCTTGTCACTTTGGTCTAAAGGCTCTGGTTTGCTTGTAACTGAGTAATATGTACTTTAACAATCCCAATAAACAACAAAGTCAACTTTTCCTCCATGGTTCATATCAAAGAAATAGAAACTACAGGTGACAGATCTATATCTAATTCAATTCAGTTTTATTTATATTGCGCCATATCATAACAAAGTTATCTCAGGGCACATTTTTATCTATAGTATGTGTTGCTACACATTTCACACATGGCTAAATTTACAAGTAGGAAGCAGGCTGTCTTGTCAGTTCAGTCATTTACACACACACACGGCTGTAAATGTCCCATTTATGTGTCTGAGTGCAAAATTGCAGCGATAAGAGTGAGAGCTGCTTGGCAGTGATGCAACTCCGTTCACAGCACCCCAGTTATTAGCAACAGGGCCATCTGTATTCCTATTTAACAGAGCTTTGTGTGGAGCCAGTGTCAGCCACACCTTGATAAAGAGCCGCCATCTGATAGACGCACGGTGCAAAGGGCTGCGTAGGTGGACAAAGAGAACAGGCTTGTTTTACAGCCCTGTCGACCTCATGGTTCACCATCTGCCAAGAGGCGGTGTGCGTGTGTGTTTATATATGAGAAAATGTGTATATGCTTGTGTATTTTGCGTGGCTATCTGTATGTTCCCTATTTTTGTATTACATAGTTCACGATTAAAATGTTAATAACTTTCCTATTTTGATTTTCATCTGTCAATCGGACAGTGTGACACTTTTTACCTTTCCTTAACTTTCCTTTTCTTTTCTTTATGTAAATTAGGTTTGAGGATCTGCAGGTGGTGCTCTTCTCATTGTCTGTTCATCCATGGCAGCTACCACTACTCATTTTAACAACCCAGTTCTTCTCCTATTTACTCCAAACAAACCCCACACATAAAATAGACTACATCACTACATCTTTTCCCAGGAAAGACAGTGGTGGAAAATGTGTACGAGTTTTCACAAAGAGGGTAATGTGTGCTATCAGAGAATCAAAATATATGTTCAGTTATATGAAAACTAAATGTATGAAAATGAATATACAGTATATCATTAGATGAGAAGTATGTGTATGTGCCTGTCTGTCTCAGGGCGGTGACACCATACAGTGAGTGTGTCTTTGGAGCCTCGCCCATTCCCATGTCATCTCAACTGCCTCCTGCACCAGGAAGTGCTCAGCAATTACAGGGATGCAGCCTGCAGCAATGGTGTCCCTCCACAACCCATTATTTGGAGGGATTCTCCTTGTCAAGGTGTTATAGTGGAAGAAACGGAGTTAAGTTACGATGTAAAGAAAGGCTCATCTCAATAGGGTCTCTCTCTCTCTCCCGCTATTCATGATTTCCTTACAGAGTTACACCGGTAAAGAAGAGGGGGCTGTTGTAATGGGGGGGCGGCAACATTTTGTTCCCAGGGTCTGTATTCACTGATTCCCACTGGTGACAAATTCAAGACAGAGACACAAAAACATCAAATTTCACAATGACTGATGAAAATGTACATGCCATATAATAATAATAGTAAACTTTATTTATATAGCACTTCTCAAAAACAAGTTTACAAAGTGCTTCACAGACACAGTGCAATAACTGAATAAAAGCATAAAACATAAAAAAAACTCTAATTAAAAGCCACTTTATAAAAATAAGTTTTGAAAGAGGACACTGAGGTAGCCTGTCTGATTTGCCGCATGATTGAATACCTCCACGGGCTTTTTTACTGTCTTTTAATGCTAGTGTAGCAAATCTAAATGCTGTTAAGGGTTTGGTTTACAGTAGTGACATTTTCAGATCCACTGCAGTGATAAGTCATGAAAGATGGGGTTTATGTTATATACATAATGTAAAAATCACTGATATGGCTCTTCAATAAAGACTTTGGTATTTCACACTCATCATCATAAGGTGATGGATGGTGGAGAACTGCTGCCTCAGTCCCACCCAGCTGAGCCTCTGTGGTCACCCTAAATGCAGAGAAACATGCATGGTGCTTGTTTTCTGGACGTGATGCATACAGATGCAACCTCCTGGATTAACGTCATTCAGTACTGTATGTTGGTTACACCCTCTAGAGCTATGAAATGACACAGGAGGAATACCACTTGATTTTGAAGTGGAAAATGACTCACCGATAACAGACTTTGGGAAGATCATGAAAGAATAGGGAGAGTTGGTGGAGGAAGAGATGATCCAGCTTAAAATACACCAACTAAAGAGGAAGTGCTTGATGCAATGAGTGCTGCGGCCCCTTCACCGGTCAGTACCTCAGAAATCAGTCAGGTAAAATCTATCAACATATCAGCACAGAGTTGGGAAGGAAGGCAATATCACCCAGGCGTCCTGGGCCAGTGTTAATCTGGCAGAATATTTAGACCTAAGTTAATGGGACATAAGCACCAGTAATATATCACTTTGCCCCAATTTAAAAAGAAATAAAAATAACCTTACTTGTAATAACACATATTTTCAGCTCTTCAAATTACTATACATACATCCATAAAACATGAAAATCATTCATTCTCATGCATTCTTTCTCTATTTAACTAATAATCAGTTGCAGGTATTGACATTTGTGTGCTTTGCTTTCTGAGTTTAACTGAGTATCTCAGAGCTTACCTGAGTACCTGAGGTGAGTCCATTCAGCTATTATGGAAATTTACTAGCTGTTATGAAGAGATGGCAGCGAACTCTGCCTGTTCGACCTGTTCAAAATGAGATCAGAAGCATATTAGAAATATACTGGCAAGAGTGCTAAAGCCTCAAATGTTCCTGGGTTTGTTTGTGTTAGCTAAGCTTCAGTATCTCAGCCTGCCAGTCTTCAGGTGTAATAATAACACAAAGCTAACAAACCAAGTTTACCAGACTACAAAATTACATTTGACAGGACAAGTCTAATCAAGTGGTTGTTTGGTTTTCCTGGTGCATTTACCCTACTGCTATCAGCTACAGCTAAAGTAAAGCTGCTATTAGCTTAAGTAGTTACATGTTACAAGGTGAATTTTAACCCAAATCCTTTCTCTTTGTTGTGAGGAGCACATGAGAACATATTACTCTTTCTGTGGTTTGGAAGGGTCAATTGAAACAACAAACATCCCTGTATTAGCTCTGCTAACTAACTAGCTACAACTAAACAAGCAAACATTAGAAAAAGTAAATAGCAAAACAAACACATTATTACATTGATTGTGAAAAAACATTTTAAAATTCTTATAAATGTATATGTTTAGGTCATGTTGTTGAGTTAAACCACATTCAAGCCATAGTCTACCACTGAGAAAATGCAACAGGCTGAGGCTAAGGCTGCTAAGGCTAAGCTAGCATCCAGCCTTCCAGACAGTTTTACCAACATTTCTTTTAGATGTGTTAACACTACCACCTTATGGAACTAATAATTCACTTACAAACTCACCCATTCCTGTCTAGCATTGCCTGCTGGTAGCAAAACTATAACTAATATTATTAATTAATATTATTATTATTTCTTTCCTCTCTAAACTGTTTCTGTTGTTGCTTTTCTTGCTGATGGGTGGCGCAGGTTAGCTCGTGCTTCCGATTGGAACTGGTGGCGCTGTGGCTCTGCTATTCTTATGATATTGGCTGCGCCTGGCAGAGGGAGTGTGGGTGTGTGGAGTTTTCTTCAAAGATTATACCAAAAGAAACTACCAGTTTCAACCAAGCTGGTGACTACTGGGTAGTTTCTGTGACCTAATGTTTGTATATGGCCTGCTACTTCATTACTTGCTATTGTCATGGCTAGTAAAATAAGCTAGTGTAGCTGCTAACAGTTGTTAGTTAGCAGACACAATTTTCATTGTTTCAAATGACACCACAAGTTACTGAATTTCTGAGGTGAACACTGCTTTACTTCATTTTGTACAAGTTACTCCTTGATAAATTAATACAGACAACGTTATTCCATACTCGAGATGTTTTATTAGGACAACTGATGACCTAGTAGAGAAGAAGTAGAGAGCTTAACAGACTCAACTGACACATATGATGTTTGAAACACTGATGGCCTAATTACTGCGCATGTAGACATACACATAAATTAGTCCCTGTTCAGTGTCATGTGACGCTTTTTTCACGCCTTACCCAAGAGCACATAATGTAGCTATTGTTAATTGTTGTTTCGACATCCAATATTGTGTTTTTCCATTTGTTAGCACAATTCCAAACAATATGTTAACATGCTAAAATAGCCCTCTTTTTCCCTTTTGACATGTAGATGTAGATCACATCCAGTTTCAATGTTTAGGGAGCAACTTTTGTCAGGAAAGCGTCATGGGTTTTCAAATATTTGAACACATCATTTACAATGTGTGCTAGATATTTAAGGAAAAGCGGGATGCTACTAGATGTATATTACTAGCAATATTAAATTCAAGCTTGACATAATGTCTGCAATAATGATGGTAAACTGTTTTCTTCGAGGATAGAAAAAACAAGAAAAGACCTAAAGAGATACACAAGGCTGACATGTCAAGTCAATTTTATTAATATAGCCCAATATCACAAATCATTTGCCTCAGGGGGCAAGTCTAACTGCTATCTGGAGTACCAGACATTTTCAGGGTACGTAAAAAAGCAAAAACCGTCCTGTGTAATTTGGTTATCTGTTATAGACTAGCTTGCCAACTCCACACAGGTGTGTATGGGGCAGGAATTTCATCACATCTCATTTTCTTTATCTGACAGTTTATGTTGCTTCATTCTTCAGTTCAAACACTGAGCTGGCAACGACTGACTAATTATGTTCTAACAAAGTTTAGATTGAGCCATTATAACAGTTACCTTTATTCTCTATCAGAAAACAGCTGAACACACATGATGCACATAAAATAATGGAATAAAATAGAATAATTGATGGATACCTTGATGGATTACTTATTTCTTTTAATTTACATTTTCAATCAAAATATGCCACCCACATACTACCACATCAGAACACCTTTTCTAAGAATAGGGGTGAGGGACTGTACAAGACTATTTTTGAGTAGGCCACTGTTCAGGATCCAGCAGTAGGCCTTCTCTTTTGCATTGAAAGAAATAAAGAAGTAAGTTTAATAATAATCTGAATGTATCTGACAATTGCCAAATATATTCTGTGCTTCAGGACTTAATATTTGTACATACCTTTCTAATATGTGTTAACATTGAGGCTCTAATGTGAAACAATTTTCCAAGCAGTGATGTGATTTAGCATTTTGCCAGCACTGGTGTTTCTTGTTTATATGCAATACATACAAGTGCATGATGGTAGTGTTGAGAGCACAGCGTATACTGTAAGTATAACACAGTACACAGATTGCAGTGGTGCTTCAAGATACTTCTACCTTTGTCCTTGACAATGGCTTTGACCTCAGAGCTATTGGTCCCGGGCGCTGTACTGGTCAAAAATAGTTAGGATGGAGAAAATGCAGTGGAATAATGTTTCCACGGGGATGAATCTAACTTAAATCTGGCAATGCTTCTAACCTGTGATCAATTCCACACCTCTGTGACTGACTGTCAAAGGAGTTCCCTGCATACATGAGTGGGTGACAGCTCCTCAGTTATACTGTACGTCAGCACACTTGTGGGTGTAGGTGCAGTATGTCACAGCCGTTTAGCCTCTGTTGTGCTGCTGTTCCACCCCAGTGGCAAACCCAGCTACGTGAGTCCAGCCTCCTCATCCACAGCCGGCAGTGGTGCAGGAATCTGGTCTGACTGCAACAAGCATGCACAGACCAGTGCAGGAATCCTCTATAGGCTCTCTGCCAGTCAGGAATGTCATTCAGTGGTGTGACATTACCAAGGGGGGAAGTAACAAATTACAGTTACCTTCTGTTACTGTACGGTAGAGATTTTTTAAGTGGTTATTTTCATTATATTTTACTGACATATGTGTTAACCTTAGTGTCTTTCTTTGCTGTAATGTAAAACCATGCGCATCACAAAGTAAACAATAACTCGAGAACCAACTGAGACCCACAGGGGGATGAGAGAGTACTTTTTTGGGGATACAAGATAATCTATGAAAAGTGAAAAGCATATTTCTAATATGTATAGTATATAATATATATGTCAGTCAGAACATATTTTAAGTCTGATTTTTTTCATTATAAAAGTATTTGCAGTGCTGTTTTTTTATAATAGCTGAAACATTTACAGTGATGTTGAACTGTCCATGCTTCACCTTATCACTAATACTTAAATAAGCCATCCAGTCAGCTATTTTCTACCGGTCTGCGTTAGTAGTAACACTAAATAATATAAATTGGGACTTTTTAAAAACTTCTTTATCACAGATTACATAAAGACATACATTTCAGAATTGTTCTTTATCTTACGTATGGGAAGCTCACATACAGATGTCAAACTATATTCTCATCGTTTTATTGTTACACAGAAAAGAAAACATGGTTGCTTTGGTTACATTAATACAACATCCCTCAATTAATTGTAAAGTAGCTGTTTTTTACTGCAACTTTTTAACTTTTTAAATTTTACTTCTATTTTGGTACTCAGCAAAATGATCTTCTTGAGTCTGAATTCTGATGCTTTTTCCCCATGGAGGTATCACATACGCTCAAGATGGCTGCCCACCTGTTGTTTGTGGCCCAATAACAAACATCTTTCACTGATACTGAACAAATAATAAACTGTAAAACTCAAAATAGGCGTGCACAGCACTTTTGCTCCACCAAAGTATACAATGTGTTGTCCAAACTGGTTTTAGTTATGCATGTTTCATATTAATAGACATTTTTACAGCAGACATGTTAACTTCACATAGTAGCGAAAGCACAGAAACACAGCTGTTACAAATAACATTTAAGATGTATATTCAGCATTTTATTTTTCAATACGAGAGGATCTCATATTACATGGGACGGGTGGTAACCCTAGTGACATAATATTGCCCTATATATACACACACACACATATATGGGCAATGTGAAAACCCTATAAACATATTTGTTGTGTATCATTTAAACACAGATACTCATGATAATATATTATAGAGGTCTACACACAGAATTAAACAATTAAGTTGGCTTTTTTCGTTTTCTCAGGATTTGATTCTTTATTTGTAGGCCTATAAGCTGTTACAGGGAACCATTTTTAGTTATTTAACTGATGAATGGCCTGTTAGCATGAAAGAGGCTAACAATGCTAATAAGCTACTATACTTAGCTAAAGGACAGACTGCTGGATTTTACTGATCATCTTGACCATAAAGTGCCTGTCACATAAAAAGAACACACACAAATTCACAATGTCTGGGATAATGGTGTAAGCTGTGATATTTCTGGGATTGACAAACTCATTGACATGAACGTGAGCCTCCCCAGCACGGGAGATCAATGAGGCCTGGGGCCTGTTATGTAAAACGGCTAAATGGTTTTTGTGTTTGTGTTCCAACTGATAAAATCAGAGCTGGGTTGAACCAGTCAACTGAACCCCTGAGCTAACAGGCCTAATTAAACACCATAGCCATGATGCTATTGGCTGTATGTGTGTGTGTGTGTGTGTGTGTGTGTTGCGGTGAGAGGGAGAGATAGGGAGAGAAAAAAAGTCCACAAATGTAACCAGTGACCATATAGACTAAGTGTATGGGTTTCAGTAGGCAAAAGCAGCCTACCGTAAGTCGCCCCAGACCTGGCAGTGAAAACACGCCTTGTGCTTCTCGGTTTATCAAGCTAGCCTACTGTGTACTGCCATAGACTGGGACACAATGAGGGCTTAGCTGATGGGGGGACCTCATGGGTAAATTGAGGCATTTAAAAAGAAGCTCTGTTCAGTGGTAACCTGATCCACACCTGACTGGGGCTCGGCATTCTGGTCTTGCCGAGGAAAGAGTTCACAATGACCAGAGAAACTGCTACAAAGGGCCAGTGCACGGGAGATCAGAATAAACTGTTTAAAACACTGATTCTGAAAATGTGTTTAGAAAGAGAAAATGAGAGACACATTTTTAATTTTATCCCATTTTATTTAATATTTTCCTTTAGATTTCATAACGTCATACAACAGTAAACACAGTTAACATAATGTACAGAGCGTGAAGTCGTAGATAAAGAAGTCTCAAAAAGTTTGTACATTGTTCTACTGTACCTGGAGAAAAGCCAAGTCTCCAGGAGGAATTCAGTTATTGCGGTAAGAGGAAGAAAGCAGATCTTTTCAACAGATAAAAGTCACAATATTTTCTATAATACATGTTTTACACTGCATTCACATTAATATTCTTGCTAGAAGCTAACTTACAGCGCAGCATTCGTCAAGAAAGCCTATTGTAAGTGGAACGGTCTTCTCCTGGACTGCTGCTCAATGGAGAAACTCTGACTCAAGTCACATGGAAGAAACCCCAAGAACTCAATCAATCTTCCAGTGCAAGGATCATAGTTCCATAGTCATCATGATTCAGCCCCATCTGCCACTACTATAAATATGTTGATGTGCTTCCCTGGACTGCCCTTTGTCAATATACTGCATGTCAGACGCACGAGAGCGAGACAGGGGGAAGTAAGAGAGCAGAAGGTAATGCCATTTAATGGACGGCATTACCAGACAGTATTAGACACCAATAATTACATCTAACCATGTCTGGTAAGACGCCTATCAACAGGCTGCAAGGATGACGTCTGAGCTTTCACCTGTGCAAAGAGGAAGAAGAGAGCTGAAAGAAACAGAACAGTGCAGCAGAAACAGGTTGAAATGAGCAGTTCCTCTTTAGCCGCAATCACAGATTCCATACGCGCTTCACTGTACTTTGATTCATTTGTACATTTAAATTGGCCAAGCATGCAGAGAAAGCCACGAGTAAACAGACCAAGGAAAGAAGCGAAGTAAGCTTGGTAAACGCTTTCTGTTCCACTCTTTCTACGTTATTACATTGATACACAAATGTGTGACGCCAACGCAGAGAAAAGGGACAACTGGAGAGAAAAAAAAAAAGCAATTTCGTGTTTCTGTGGCTTGGATAATGGAGCTGGGTGGGCAAATAAAGGTGCGGCTCAATATTTGCGGGGTAATTCTCCCTCCTTAAACAAACACTAGATTTCAGCTTGCTCCGTGTCTATTATTTGCCTTTGTTTCTCATGTCTGTTTGAAAGGTTTACCCATTAAATTCACATTTTAGCCCAGACATTGATGAAAATTGTTCACAATTTTCAGTTCAGTTATATTTAATCTCCACTGTTTTAAATCAAAGACGCAAGAAATCAGTGTAAGTTTTACATTCTAACGCACTACTTTAAGTCCATTTTCGTTATAGAGACTCCATTTTGTATCTACTTAAAGCACTAAGTATCATTTGATTATCTATTTGTGGATAAAAGTTTTGAAAGCTGGTAGGAGGCCAAAGCGTCTGTAGCTCAGGTTTAAATTTTTTTATTTATTTTTTCACAAGTTAAGCACTCTCAGGTGAACTCAAGTGTCAGTTTCAGGATGTGCCACGCAGGTAAGGCTAGTTGAGCCAATCACTGCCACACAAGAACAAATGCCAGCACTGTTCAGGGGAGGGAACAAGGAAATACGGCCCTGCAGGACCGGTGGAACCATCAACCGACTGCTATTCTTGGGTGGGGTGGGGTTGCCATAAAAGTAAAAAACACACACACACACATAGGGAAGTAAGTAAAAACTTAGGACCATTACTGCATAAAACATCAGCGCTTTCTCATTTCCCTTATTGCTGAATCCTTCGACAATAGTCATCTCTTTTAAAATAAAAGGCTCAGACATAAATGTTCATGTGTTTTTACACAAACTAACGTTCTGTCTGTCAACACCATACATCATCTGTGCCGCTCTTCCTTTTTAGTTGTGACTAATCAACATACAGCCTGCGGCATCTATCACGTGTGTGGTAAACAAAAGACTAACCTTTTCTTGGAATGAACTTCAGAGTGAAAAGTGAGACACTGATAAAATATTTTCCAGCAGTGCTACTGCACAATACAGAGCCAACCCTGCTTATTAAGTTTACCCTTCAATGACGACATCAAAGGAGTCTTCCCAAATTCCCACGTTTGGATTTAACATTTGATGGGCGACTATCGCACAGTCACACCGGAGACCACAGAGTCACCCAGGAAACATCGTTACCAGACAGTGTTAGAACAACAGTCGTACAATCCAGCACTGTCAGGTAAGATGGATCCTGAGAGCCATTTCTGCTGCTGCTTCAAGTATTTGAGCCAATCCAGGGCCCGGGCCAGGAGCGCGTCGCTGCTAACCTCACTAGAGTGGTTTGTATGGTTGCAGTCCGCAGATGACTATCATCATCATTACCAGGCAGTATTAGAGAAAGTGATGATATCCAATGCTGCCTCGTAAGATGGAGATTATCACCCAAACATTACTACACTCCTAAAGTGTACAGCATACTGCAACATAATGTGATATCAGTGCCAGTTATTAAAGGTTAATGAATGAATGTGACATCCACTGAAGCAGATCTGGGTGTGAGCACTACACCTAACTTTAAATACTTTTTTCTAAAAAAAAGGGGGAGGAACTCAACCTTAAATTATTAGAGTAAATGAGTATGTAAGCGTGAGTATTTGACACAAACTATGGCCTAAATATGCAGCTTTTCCTTTCCACTAATCTAGTTAAGTTATGTAGTTTTGTGGTGACAAAGTTGGAACTAAAACTGAGCTTTTTATTGCCCAAAATATCATTGTAAATAGGAGTGGGGAAGGCCACCTCTCCATAGTATAATTGCTGAGCCCTTGTTGTGGTTGGGGTTTTCAGCTTAAACTCGCTGTCACAGAAGACTGGGCCACAGTAGTCGTTAATGATTGCCCAAACCTGTTCCGACTAGTCTACATCTATGGCACAGCAAGGTTGGGAGGGCTGCTTTTCACACAATACATGGCAGTTACTAATTTCAAACATCCCCTCAAAAGTGCCACAAGCGCGTCAGCCTCGGGGAGCTGTTTCTGTTTCACATCATATCCCAGCAGATGGGTAGCTGCGTTTTTATGTTGCAACGCACTGTTCTGGCTGTAATAAAGCTGTGTTGTCAAGTCCGTTTCAACAGATGTTTTATGGAATGGAAGAAAGGAAAACCCAATTCCTTTTCTGTTTTTCCGTTGGTGGACCTCTCAGGTCGTTGTCTTTGTGTTGGCTGAGTGATGAAAGGCTGATGGAATGCTGCTCAGCTCAACCTGAACCGACGCTGTGTATGCTGAAGGTCACTGAAACAGCCCTCGTTTACTGAATAACGTGGATCATTCACAGGTACACCGTGTGAAATCCTCACACCCCACACTGACGTTATTTTTATCTAAAGGAAACATTAAATATTATAATGGATAAAATACATATAATAGTATTTTATCCATTATCCAGTTATCCTAAGTATCCATCATACTGTATTTAGCCGCATTAGATGTGTGTTTTACTAAACAACGTGTAGGTTAATAATGGAGAGAATTTGTTCTTGTCCCAGTGTTTAAAGCAATAATATTTAGCCCTCTCTTCTTAAAATCTTTAACAAAGTGACTCAATTTCTCTCAGAACAGAAACCCAAATGCAAAGGAGAGCCATTATTGAATTCATGAAGAAGGAACAGGTTTCTAGTGATCCTGCAAGCCATGCAAAAGTAGAGCACAATAGAGAGAGGGGGAGGGAAAAGGAGAGAGAAAGAGAAGAGAGTGTAAGGGAGGGAAAAGTTCAGAGAAAGAAGGTGGAGAAGGAAAATGGAGAATGCACCTGTAACCTTACCGTCATGAAAGGTACCCCAAGGAAAGAATGTAACAAAACCAAAGTAAAGTGAGTACGTTTGGAGGGAGGGGGCTGAAAAAGAAAGAGAAAAAAGATCTTGAATTTCCAGCCCGCTGCCTGAGAACGCTCCGTCTTCCTCCCGGTCAGTCAGGCCCCATGAAATGAGAAAGTCAAGCAGACCTGCTCTCCCAGACTCTATTTAGTTAATCATCTGCATTATAAACCAGTGCTGCAGGCCCTCTGAGGAAGAAAAGAGGGAGAGAGAGAAAGAAAGAGTGAAAAAAGATTAGCCCAGAAAATTCTAGTTGGTAGAAACAAGCTGTGAAAATAACAGTGCTTGATCAAAGTAGAGCATGTCCCGTTTTACCTTTTGAAATATCTAACCAACGCCTACGTCCAACAAACTTCGTCTCAATTTGTCCTCCATTTGTCCAAATACTTCCTCTTCTGCTCCTCTCGTGGTTGTATACAGCAGAATGTGTCCCATTGTTGTACATGGTGCTCTGTGCAGTGGGAGTCTTAACCGCTTACGGCTGCCCACGCTTTTTGCCTGTTGGAAGTGAGGCGTGATCAGGTAACTCTGCCCTCTGTGCTGGAATGTGACTCCGCTGTGAAGTCAACAACCCGACAGGTAAACTGGCCTGGCCCTTAATCAATAGTTGCTGTCATTGTGAGAAAACAATGGCAGGGAAACCCAAAACCTTATTTAACTCCGGACCTTATCTCAGCGCCACCTAATTGGGCCTTCAGACCACTGAGGAGCAGCCTGGTAACTGTGACAGTCAGGCCATGATACTGCCCATCAACCATGTGCCACTGCAGCTACTTGGTTGTGTTTCTAAATGTATACTTAGTGATGGACTAGATTTACATTTGTCGTTTTAGACCGTGTAGCTCCTCCCCCTTAGTCACTGTCCTTTCACCTTTCTGTTTTGAATCTTTCAAATGAAGTACTAAAATGTTTGATTATCAAAGGGGATTAGGACTTTTCCTTTTCTTCTTGATGCTTTTTTACATATTTTAATGTAAGCTACCCTGCCCCCTTACTGACAGGTTCCTTCTGCATTTATGTTCTGACTATTCGAAAACAGGAAAATCTGTAAGAAATTTGAAAATTAAAATATTTCATACTGCTATGAATAATTTCAGACTTGTGTTTTCATCTCTCTGCAGGCACAAAATGTAACATTACGTCTGTTAAAGTTGATTCAATGTTGACTGATATCAAAAAGAGGAAATCATTTTTTTGATTTTAAACTGTAAGAGGAAAATATCTTGAATCATATCATGTAATCATCATGGCTTCTTAAAGAAAGCACGTTAGCATAGCATTAACTTTTTAAAATGGCCCTGGCCTATAATGCAGTGTCATTCACCCTATCAGCTGAATCAAACTGCAGCTTTAACTTAGCCTTTCACCCCCTTGAGGTGATAAGACCTACAGCCCCCTGTCATTTCAAACCTGTGACTCAAACACGAACAAACAACATAAAATCAGTCCACCATTTCTTCTGGCCTCCGAGTCATTAAATTTCGCTTTCTGTTGAAATTCTACTCTGCACTTCCCGCCCTGCTGCTGTACACTGGCAGGCCGACTAGCACTCATGTGACTTGCAGCTATTCAGGTGTATGAAAGAAATGAACAAATGTTGCTCTTTCCACCAATCACAATCTTCCACCTCGCTCTGCAGCCACCGCCGTACAGTACATGGTCGACATTTTCCCTCCGTTTTCCTTTCTCCTTCCCAGACCGCAACAGTCTTCATCTGCTCAAAAATATCTTAAGAGGAGCCTCGATAACGTAAAAATGTATACCTTCTACCTGGTGGAAATTCTCTGCTCTGATAAATCCAACGCTGCTGTCTGTCGTAACATGCAGCCAAACCTCAGAGAAAGGAAAGCGGACGAGCAGACATTTTACGACCGACACACATCCACTTCATAACAGACTTCCTTCTTTTTTTTTTCATTTCAAAAGCACATGAAACATGTATTATTCTATCAGACTGCCAAAAAAGAAAAGCAGTAACCGTGGAAATAAAAACTCTAGAGGATATCTAAAAAGATAACCGATGCTTTACAGTTCAACAGGTTGTAAAGAAAAGTTGCCAAATGAGATTTGAACTCATATGAATCAACACTTTTACTAATGTTAAACTAATCAGGTATTACTATTAGATTATCAATGTGAAAAGCTGTTTCATACCGTGGATGTCTCCTCGTAAAGCACATTTTACCGCTCTAAAAGACGGAGTGAGCCTCTGGCTTCATATCCTTTGACAAGTCTGGCAGTTTGCCTTTACCTGCCCCAACTGGTCTATCCAGTTTAGGAATGAGCGTTGGCTTCTATTGTTTCCTCTTCTTTCTCTCTTGTTAAAAGGAGCTGGAATTCGATACACATTATTTTCACTTCCCATCGAAACTACCTAGACCCTCCTATATCAGCACACAATCGCAGAGGGCTTCGTACAATGACCTAATTTGTTTGCCGCACATTTCCTGATCTTAGCCGATGAACAAATGTCCTTAAAGTTTTAACTCTACCATCGCGAAGCAACAGGTTATGACGACAGCTCAAGTCTTAAAGATGGAGAATGAAGACAAAGAAGGGAACACATTTGTGAATTTACCCAGTCTTTCCCAGGTGTGGTCACCGAGCCAGAAACCCAAGACAAGAGGCATCATTGTATGAGGGCTCTTGACGCCCCGTTGGCTAGTCTTCCTCTTTCCTGTTCCTGCTGAAGGACAGTCGACCTCTGGAGTGGCGGTTGGGAAGAAAAAAAAGCCGTCCCTTTCAGGTAGATGCAGCCGTAGACTCAGAGGAAGGGCCAAACCCCGGAACAAAACCAACCAGTTTGAAGCGCGTCAGCGCTCTTCCTGCTGCCCGAGCAGAACTTGTTTTTTTCCAAGCGCTCTTGTCGGCGGTGTTAGGCGGTAAAGCTCCTCAAGAAGACAGAGGCTGAATTTGTAAAGGGCTTGGTTTACATGTAGCCTGACCCCNCCCCCCCCCTCCCCTTTCCCCCCACAGGTGTAATTTTCAGGTCGCAGCCAATCTCCTTAGCCTCTGGCGCTCACAGGTGTGTCCCCCGCGCTGTCTTTAGCCAATGGTGGTTGAGAGGAACCCCCCCACACCACCACCCAACCCCGCCGACTGCCACCTCACCGGTTCGCTCACCTCCGCCCTCCCCATAAGCCCCCAGGTACCTTGTTGTGTGTTTTTTATGATGTCAGCTCAGGCTTCTGTGGGAACGACCTCCTCTGTTCCTATTAAAACACAGACAACAGCTAAACCACCATCACCCTCAACTGCCCAACACACCTTTCCAGTCCAAGCAGAGAAAATAAATTATGAGACCGACACACTGTGTGGGCCAAGTATTCAAAAACATGTATCTGTGAGGTATTATCACATGCATAAACCTTTGTCTACTTCTCAGCTGTATAAAGCCCGCCATAACCTGAAATACCTGCCCTTTGCTCTCATGCCTTCCCTCTGCCTTTCTTTGTGTCCACACACCTTTTTTGTCCTAACAATAAAACCCGGCTGAGTTACAGCGAGAGCAGCAGGTGAACAAAGTGCAGGTGAGTAAAACTTGAGAAAGACACACCAGCAGTTTAAGGTCAGTTTGAGATGTGGGAGATGGGGGAGCAGTGACAAGGGGGCTGGTGGGGCCCTTGGCCCCCAGGGGCAAACAGGGGCCTAATCCAAAAACCTGGACAGGGCTTGGCTGGATGCCGGGCAAGGCAGCCACTTTCGGTCTCGAGGTGTAATTGTCCGGATTAGGCTCTCAACAATGAGCACAATGCCAGAGCCGTATCCTGTTTCAGCAGGGGCGTGGCACAGGTTGATGCACAACTACGTTGGCGAAGGTGGAAGGCGATTGTTTGAATCTGAAATACTGACCCGAACTGCAATAAAATCACTCATTATCCACCAAACAAACAGTTATACCTTTAAATTGGAAGATAGTTATTAGGATAAAGTTCTATGTTAAGCCTCAGTTCAAATTGTACTCTAGATAATGAGCTTATTTTGGCCGTGTGGTTATATTTTTCCTCAACAGAAAACGCTTATCCAGACTGCAGCACAGCATCCCAAAAAATCAGGTATAATCAAAGTGCCTGGTTGTGAGGGGAATGCTTACTTCTGAGTCTGAGCTACCAGCTTTACAGGAATGAAACAATCAAAACCAGTGAAGAAACCTCCCAATATGCTTAAGCCTAGAGTATCAATACAATCCTTCTTGCAAATGAATTGTACTTTAGTTAACCCTTTAGAACCGAGTCGATGCTACGCTGGACATGTTCTACAAAACATTAAATAACTTTGGAACCGTTTATGAGCTTTAAAACGCCCAGAACAACATCCATTAAATGGCTGTAACTCACTGAGGAAAAAGGTGTATTTGCACCAAACTTCACATGGAGTTTCAAAACACTTAAATACAACTTTTCACACTTGATTAAGGAGTTATTCAACAAAACACACGTTTTTTTCACTTTTTTTAGTGTCAAATATGGTATGCTCCCACAAAGGTAATGCATGATGGTGACTTTACACAGCACCAGAAAGAAAGGGTATCAGGTGATGTATAACACTTGATACTGACTGAAAGAATGAGCTCAGAATTGGCAAAAATATAAAACTATGGACAGGCGTTTCTTTGTCTATGTAGGTTTAAGAGGGCTAACTGAGCTGTAGTAAACATAGCTTGCTGTCATTTACTTTGACTTGTCAATAGTGACAGAAATGCTTAAGCATTAAATGTAACCTATTACCTTTTTTTGTTTCCAACCATGTGAAGCTTGGTCTTTTCAAAGGGAGCAGTTAGTACATTTCTCTGCTCTGAAAGGTTTGCTTTGTTTAGGCTTTGCATTTGCATACCAAATGAGGTTTGGAGTGAAGCGCGGGGGCCTGACCTGAACTTATTTGGGTACTGATGGCTATCTTGGCTGGCCAGTCACGCAAGGCAGGATGTAAGGACATCCATCAGCAGCAGCGACCCAACAGTCTCAGACAACAAACACACAGAAGCAAATACATCTGCTTGCATACACATGCTCAAATTCACAGCTGCTAACACGAGGCTGCTCCAAGGCGCTTTTATGAAACAACCAAGGAACGACCTCCTAAAATTACACAGCCAGGGAGGTGTCATGGCTCTCGAATTAATAATCCATGCTCTCGATTTAGTATAACTTATCACCTTCATGTCATTAGTCTTGGTTTGCACGTAGAGTACACACTCTGACGATGGATTGCTTGGATTTTATACAGTTTTATTTAAGGTCGTGTTTGAGATCCTTTAAACATATTTTACAGGATAACTGACTGTTGAGTCGTTAAAACTTTGGTGGTACTGCAAATGTCATCCAGTTCATAAAAAGTCTGCGTCAGAATTTTGGAGCACTTCATGAATGTCTTCTTTGGCGTCTCCTTTAAACTTCCAGCTGACTGAATGTTTATATGTATGATATTAAATCGAGCACAAATTAGTCATTTGTGAATACAATTTATTAAATCAAGAACATGAATGATTAAACTGTGAGCTCAAATTAGATTTTTCTTTTCTTCATGACACCTTGCAGACAAATCGATTTTGTTTTAAATTTTGTTATAAAGGCATACTTTTTCTGTCCCAGTTTGCAATTTGGCCTGTGATTTATGATGGACTTTTCCCTGACTCACCTCCTAGAGTTTTACTTTCTGATTTTGTGTGGTTCCTGGTTTTTACTGTAATCCTGAATCCTGAATGGGTCTGTGTACGGGATGTAAGTATAGTACAAGATATCCTGGGGATTAAAAGATGAGATGGGACAAACCTGTGACAAGTAAAACTTTGCTCACTTTAAAACATTTTTAACCAAGTTAACAAGCGACTGGACAGCAGGACTTATACAGTATACTGTATATATGCATACGTGTGGATCACTGTCTGGATCGTGTCTGGATCCATGCCACAGCCTGTCAACTGAGAAAAAGAAAACAATGACTCATGTTCATTTTATCTTTCCTCATGTGCTGTTGCAGAACATTTCCATGTAGCCCTTCACTAATCTGCATTCAGTATCCAAGGTGACTAGTAAAGCTGGACATGTATCTCCCCTCAGGCCTTTAACTGAAGTCATGATGTAGCTTTTATGGTACACAGCCAACTGAGAATCACAATGCACACAAGAGGTGACCTTCAGGGAAAACTAAGTCTTCTTAAAACACAAGAGAGTCTAAGTGAGCTCATAAAACATATCCACCAACTATGAGTTAATCATTTAACTACCATCAGGATGTAAAGGTATGACTAACAATCATTATGCCACATCATTACCTTTGACCCAATCTCAGAACCCATCGGCTATCATCTGAAGACTCAAGACCTAGATTTATCTGGAGTAATACTGTACAGCCCTGCTGCTGGGCAGATGGGTATCACCTGTATCATTCAACTTCTGCCTCTTTGGTATAATAATATGTTGGTCCTCATATACACACTATGGATATTACATATCACGTAAGCATAGACTGTCCACTAAAAAAAAAACCCAGCATGACAACTGTTAGTCAGAACATCATATGTATGCAGATGGACTCAAATGTAAATGTAAAAGTAAATGTAAATGTAATGGATAACTAACACCACTTTGATGGGGCTGTATGCTGATACTTGTGTTGTAGTAAATAGACACCTTGTACTGTAAAAGCAGACAGCCCATGAAACTGATCTTGAACAATATCCTGTGTGTTATAACCTATTCATCAGTGATGAATAATGAATAACAATCTTTCCATGGTCTCTGAGTGGTCATAGACACAATGTAAAGCCGTCACTAGCTGCTGTTCTCATAGGTTTTTCCCAAATTAGAGGCCTTATCATTCAATACACAGCATCTGTCTGTTCAGTCTTTTCTGTTGTTTTATCCACCTGTCTCCTTGTTCTGCCCTTCTGCTCAGGTGACTATAGGATAATTACAGAGATTTACATTGTCTTAGAGGAAATTGGAGGACTTAGCCCAGGTGTGATGTTTAAAGGCCCATCATTACACTGATCAGCACTCAACCACTGATTTCTACGAAGTCTCTCGCCAATTAGCTCCCAGTCTGCCTCGCTACCGGGGCAGAAAAGCCCCCTCACCACCTTACAGTAGATAAAGAAAATACATAATACATAAGGTACATTTAGGTGTTTGACTTTTTCTACATTACAATATTTAAAATTGTATATTGAACTTTTGTCTTTGCCTGGCTGTGAGGGGAAACAAGCCTCATTTCTTTGCACAAAGCCAGAGAATCACCAAGGGAGCGGCGTGCACACAAGCGGTCTAGCAGCCACAGCCGTGCTCTGACTTGCGGCCTGCCACCAGCAGCGGGTAATTGGCCCCAAAGGATTTAGGGCGGGATGGTGTGTGTGTGTATGGCGCGGTCGTACCCCATAATCTCCAATGGGGCAGTTGCCATAGAGAAGCTGAGTGAGGCATACCAATTATTACTGCATCTTATTCCACAACACACCTGTTTGGCTCATCTGCTCGTTTAGAAACAAACTGCTGCTGTGATCAGTCTGACATCCGTGACAAGCAAAGAGATAAATGGAGTAATATACAGAATCCGTACATCAAATAGCACCATGTTCATTAATGATGCCATGTAAAATGCATAATACACATCTAATACTGTGTGAATATGTGCATCTATTAAGCGTAAGCAAAATACGTTTGTTTGGAGAGGTATTGCTACCAGGATCATACCCGACAAAATGTTTATATTGTGCATATCTGCAAAAAACTCACTGTTAACATTACTCAATTAATTATTCCTTCAATGGTGATGTATTGTAATAAAAGCTTGTTTTAGTTATGTGAAGATTTGGAACTAAAAGTACTTGGTTAATGTTAAGGAAATATGTTGACCATTTTTAAATAAGAAAAATACTGACAACTAGTCTTAAACAGGATGTGATTCAGGATGTAGCCACCACCCAGACCTCCGCAAACTGTCACTGCACTGCTCTATATTAATGTTACACTACTTTCTGCATGGCACGGCACATTGCCATTTAATGTAACTCTTCTGAAAGTCGTGGAATTATTATTTTTGTTTCTTTTTTGTTTCTGTATGCCTATGTGTTTCCCTTGTGCTATGTTTACAAAAAAAAATGCAAGAAATTCGAACAAAAAAAGTTTTTTACGCGTGGGGGAGGAAAAGTTGGCATGTCAAACAAGAGAATATGTAATAAAGGTTGAGGGAAACAGATTTTTTTTTCAAATAGATAGTATGCTTTTTCTTCTATTATACACAAAATAATAAGAGCGGAGGTGCCAGGAGTGCATGCAACCGTAATGCCCCCACCTCAAGTCCTGACATGGGGCCCTTGTTGCATGTCACACCCTCATGCATGTCAATAACAATATTAGGACTATTCAGGTTTTGAAATGCATGATGGTTTGATGTTGCATTGTGTTTTAGTCTGTGTCCACGATACATGTTGCAATAATTCTCACTACAGAACTGAGCCACCCAAAATGGTGGAAACACTAAATGGTGTGCTATATTAGAGCTGCAACAATAAGTCGACTATTTTGATAACCGATTCATTGTTTCAGTCATTTTTCAAGCAAATATTTGCTGATTTCAGCTTCTCAAACGTGAGAATTTGCTGATTTTCTTTCTCATATATGATAGTCAATTGAATGTCTTTAGGTTTTGGACTGTTGGTAGGACAAAACAAGCAAACTGAAGACATCACTGTGTGCTCTGAAATCGTGAATGGCATTTTTTCACAGTTTTTTAACACTTTATTGATAAACCGATTAATCGATGAATCAAGAAAATAATCAGCAGATTAATCGATAATGAAAATAATCGTTAGTTGCAGCCCTATACTATATTGTTAACCAACACTGTATAATGTGCAGTGACAGAGATGCATTGTTGCTGTCACTGTATGTTTATATAAGAGGCAAATCCTTCAACACCCGACTGAATGGGCGTTATCAGCGGTTATCAGCCTCATAGATGTGGATTAGAAGGGGCCTGCTAGACCTACTAGCAGGCCGTTATCATCTATTCACATGGTTATCCACTAATATCACACCCACACAGTAACTTTAAATATGTAATGCTGACTTTTGGTTTCACTCTGGGTGAAAGTCCTTGTTTGACCCATCCATCCACCACAGCCTCCTCCTTATGCGGACTTTATGCTACTTTATGCTATAAACCTAAAAGAAAGTTTAGGAGGCCACATATTTGGGACAGATGTGTGATGGTAACGCCTATTCAATAGCCTGGTAACAGTCAAATGGGCTGAGTTCAATGTATCTGAATGGATTTCTGTCTTTCTTAAACCTACACGTGCAGTCGCTCACACCAGCAGTCACACACACACACACACACACACACTCTAAAGTTTGAAGCTTGTTGCCTGTCAAACACAGCTGCAGAGCTGCTGGCCGGGTCAAGTTTCACTCATTCACAGTCGAGACGTTGCAGTTTGTTTAGGAAATGAGTGTAAATGCTGACCTCAAGGTCATCATTCATTGTGCTCCACTTTAAATAGCATGTCAGCCTCGCCTACCTCGCGGCCAAATTCTGGCATTGTCGAGCTTTAAAGGGTTTGTGTGTGTTCACTTTGAGGGCATTATGAGGTGCTATGATAGCATACCATCTCCAAACACACCTGCCTGTTTCTTCCAAAAGACTTTCTATTTGGTCTCTCACGTAATTAGCTCGCTGTGTAATGTGTTTACTGAGGCATTAGCATGCAGCGAATGACAATGCCTTTCAGAGGAAAAGCTAGATGCTTTAGTTTACGTGTATGTCGAATCTATCCAGGCATGAAACATTTTGAATGGTACTAACAGAAGGTGGGTGCCCATCATACGAGGCTTTTGAGTCCTCAGGGCAGAGATTATTCAGAAAGGATTCTCTCAAGTTGTACAGCTGATAATCATTTGAGTCAACAGTAAGTTGGCATGTGTGAATTTATAGTTACTACAGAGGCTGAAAAGCTTGGGGGAAAAAAACTGTAAAATTAGTAACTAATTAGTAATTAGTAGTAATATTTATTTTTTTTTACAATTGAACAGTTTTGTTTTTACAGTTGTTGAAACAAGAGCACAGAGTCATCACATTGTTCTTGTAGCTGACAACTAACAGGAAGTGGACTACATGATCTTTGAATGTCAGTAAACATTACAAGAAATGTCCTCCCCTAGTCCTAATATTGATACTACTGGCAGGCAGTGCTTACTGTCTTACTGTCTGAATGAATGCTGCTGTCCTTGTAGCGGGTTCAAGCTTTGTGTTTGACCGATCAGGGACACTCAGCAGAGGAACTAAAGTTAGACCCATGGTTCCTCCATTTGAAATGCAGGTAAATCCCCTGAGTTCCTAAAAAAATGTTCATGGGTTCCTGGAAAAGTTCCTGCAGTGGAAAAGGGTGATATGACACTATAACAGAGGGAACGGGCCCAAAAAAGACCTTCACTGAGTATCTTTACATTTGCTGTAATAATGTAATAATCTGGTTTTAGAACAAACTCCAGCTGTGTTATCATTGTTATCATTTTTTTCATCTATTAGAGATTTCTTTATTTTTTCAGGCTTTACTCTAATGTTTGTTTTAACTGAATTATTCTATCTTAGCCTCTAAAAGTATTCAGTTCAAAAAAATCACTTTTTGGCTGAACTGGTCACAACCAGTGATGAAGGGTCTAAGTAGACATTGCTCTGTTTTAAGACTTAGAAGTTATCAAGGATGGATTTCATTACTTTTAGCTTCACTTTTAACACCGATAAATGTATGAGAGCTCCTGGATCTATGAGAATTCATGAGCTTTATATACTGCATACACACCATTAATGGCTTAATATATTACTTTTATTTTAAGTTAAGAAACTTGAACCAGCTGGCCACGACAAATATTAAGAGCAAACTCCATAATGGGATATGACATAGCACACCACTGAAAAACATTAGGCCAGCAACTATGGACTGGAGTGATATGGGATGTCTAAAGGGTCATTTTCCAGTGTAACCCACAACATTACAGAAGTTCTCATTACACTGTCAGTTAAATAAAGGCGATGAGTGAAAGTTTGACCTCAGTATGGTGTAATTATTACTATTTCTGTTGTCTTTATAGTGCTGGAACCTTCAACATAAAGCTACATCTTTCTGTCTTACTGTGTGATATGAAGCCGTGACATATACAGTGCATTCACTGTGCGTGTTGGGTAACGGCTGATCTCTCCCACAGAGTGTATCATGGGGTCTGGCTGCAGGGTAACAGCAGGTCTTGCTAATGATGCAAGACGTGTTTGTGATGTGGAGGCTCTCCGGGGAGGCAGGGTTCAGGTGAACATGCAGCCAGGAAGCGGCCCACTGGGACCAGTTACCAAGGTGGAAGCACAGCCCTCCTCCACTCCTCACCTGTACTCTACCTCTCCACTTCCTCTGTGTGTCCAGGTGAGGGTCATGACAAAAACAAAATCATGACTTTTTAAAAATCAACGTATCGTTGCCAAATAAACAGCAGTGCCTTAGTGTAATTACCATATGACTACATTTCCCAGAACTCTCCCTGCATCATTTGCTTAACTGAAAACAATCACCATGTTAGAACACATTTTGTCCAGTGACCTTTCACTGTACAACATCCCTTTTCCCTGTTTTTGTTGTAAAGCAATGCAGCAGATTTCCCCACACATCCAACCTGACTGCACACAATATTAAATACAGGTAAAAGCAGGTAGGAGCTGTCAAACTTGCCAATGATAGTCTCGCATGTTTATTATAATTACCTTGCTATCTCCTAATTGAAAGATATTCCCACACAAACAGGGACAAATTAAGAGGCAAATTCTTTTCTGTTGAATTTGCCTCAAGGAGCATCTCTCATTACAACCACCATGTTCTGTAAGAAAAAGCTTGCCCGGCATAGCGCTTAATGCATCGTCCAAAATGACCAAAATTCCCACAAAATCGTCAGGCGTAACTCGGTGTTTCCGCTCTGATAGGGTCGTCATCCTGCTGAGATGCTGCAGCTGCCATCAAACCCACAGCAAGGGACACCAACACCCTTCAAATCAGTGGAAACTTGCTGTTTCTATACTCGTTGTACAGACTTGACACATTTGCTGGATCCATTCTATTATTTTACTTTACTTTATTAGTTTAGTATCGACTATTTGCTGCTGCAATAATTATTTCCTTACAGGAATTATTAAAATTTCATGCAACTCTACTCAGGCAGAAGAAACCAGCAACCCGACTAGAATGTGTTTGTCTCTACATGTACGGAACATACATCACAATTTAGCCCAAACGAATTTTAACAAACTACTTTTCACTGTTGTCTTTCTTTTTTTCTTTATTAGTTCATTTGTAAGGGACAAGTACAGAGAAGGACTGACAGTTGCAAAAGCAGTGTCCGATGTACTGTACCTGTGTATAGAGCCATCACCAGTCCCTTGATGGGCACTGATAGTTCAAGCAATCATTAAATCATTGTAAGTGCATATAAAACCATCATGAAAGCATTGTTTCTCATCACTGTCTGTTGGCAGTAAATTACTGCTGAGCAATGTAAAAAGGTTGCAATTAAGTAAGATTTATAGCTTAGAGAAATTTACTGCTCTTAGTAATGCTGATGGCCACGGCCAAAATATACATCTGACCTAAGCAGCGTGTGGGCAGGGAGATACCAAAAGCTTCAACCTGCCCACGCAAAGGACACAGTTAATCAAGGGAGGAGAAAAGGCAAAGATTCTTATTGATTATGCTCATTATTAAAGGTTACTGAGGTCAACCTGAAACTCAGCTGATCTGCAATGAGAAGCTTCTTAAAGGAAAGTGTCTTCAAGTGGAAGTGCTGCATGTATTATCCATGCAGATAAAGTTAACAACTTTGGTTACAGCTGTAGTTTTTGTTCCTCATGCAGACAATGCTCAGGTTCAACTGTAAATGATGGAAAAGGTTGTTGAGTAGATATCTTAAAAGGAAACTCATTTTCCAGTGCACCGTATGTATGACGAACATCAGAATACCGCTAAATACAGGCTGGAAAATCCCCACATCATCATTGACCCAGATTGACTCTGAATCTGTCCTGAATTTATACATATGCAAGTAAATGATTGGCAGATTTCATTCTTTTGTATGAATCAGGAAGAAATGAGTATCAAAGTCCACAGGCCTAAACATTATCTGCTACTACACAGACCTGTCACTGTAAGAGAGCTACACATTAACACAATCAGCACACCAGTTTGCTCCAAGCTCAGCCAGGGTTTTACAACCCTCCAAACACACCCTTTGGATTTGGGCGCCGCTCTGTCAACATTGCGGTCTCCAGACGCTAGGCTAGTGGGTTCATCCAGTCCTTCCAGCCAACCAAACAGAAGCAGCTAGGTGCGACACGGTCCCATGAGAGCCTATGGGAGAGCAGGAGCCATGGTGACAAGCTGTTCATCAACAGGGATGGGTAACAAAGTGTTGAGGGTGCAGCTAGAGGAGGCATTTTGGCAAGCAGAGTGTATACACTGACCTGGTGTGATGCTGGTGTTTTATAGCTGGTGCACTGTGCATAGCAGTGTGTTTACAGAGTCTGATCATTCAGGAAGAGGCTGGTGTTAAAGAGGCTTTGAGACAATATCCTGGAAATTAGCCATGCAGTAGTCAAAAGAGCACGAAACAGGCACCCTGGTAGCTCACCTGGTAGCATGTATCAAGGCTAAGTCCTTACTGCAGTTCCCGGGCCCTTTACTGCCATCCCATCTCGCTCTGCCCTGCCTTTCCTGTCTCTCTACTATCACTATCAAATAAAGCAGAAATGCCTAAAAAAAAGAAGCACAAAACACCAATGCTGCATAAAAAAATTGCTTGATTTTAGCAAATGCACTCACATGATCTACATCTATCTATACCTCCAACTGCTTCCCATTAGTTTGGAGGGTATAGACACTCAATAGATGTGGGAACGCCTTCAGCTTAACCCCATCTGACCTACCTCTTGATGAACGTGACCTCTGCCCTGGAAGATCACCCAATCTCTCCATCCCTTAAAGACAATGCAGGCAGAGAGGGACTCTTCCAACATGTTGCCTTAACTCCTATCTCCTTCTTAATGGCTCAGAATGGGAAATGGTCTCCAGCTCATCCAGGGCTGTGAGACAGACTGTATTTGAACATGAACTGGGAAAAACCGAGGCAAAGATGTTGGCAGCTGTGATGTGTGTTGAGAGGAATGCACCGTTGTTATCACTCACTGAGTTATGCAAGAGCAGTTCGGTGGAAACCTTTGCCTGGTACAGTGTTGGGCCTCAGCCTCCTTATGCACAGGCTAAACACACACACACACACACACACACACAGAGCCAAGAAGATCCTGCCCTGAGGATTTTCTAATTACGCTCAGTGAATGGGAGGCAGTCGGACACACAGAGGGCCGACCGCCTGGGTTATCACACACACCACCAAGACTCCCCGTTCTTCCTCCGAATATACTATTTTTAGCTTTCATCTATGGCTTTATTTCCTCAGAGGGCATGAGGTGTATGGGAGGCACAGCGAGGAGAAGACTCATTTAAGTGTGACTTTGTAGCCCGAGCCAAAATAAAACGTTTTCTTTAAAGCATTTACTGCCAGTTGCTTCTCCTTCACAGGGGAACTCATCTGGAGATGTCTCACAAGAACTAGTGTCTTATTAGGTTTACCGAAACCCATTTTATACTTTATACTTTCTCTTTATTGGTTGGATACTGACTAAATGGCAAACGTTTTGTATTGTATGTGTGGCTAAAAGCTTCCCCTTTCATTTGGTCTATTCTACTGGACAGATAATGACTATTTCTGAAGATATTTCTGAAGAACTTTTTCAAGGTACATTTTGTATCTCACCAGTGTGGCCGGATTAACCGGTTAGGAGACCCCAGGGCAAAGATTTTCCTGTAGGGCCCCTGCCAAACCCCAGTGATCCTGGGGCACTATTCCTACGCTGGAATAATACTGCTTCGCCTCGGGTTTACTGTGTGCCAATTGATTTGTGGTCATTTGATTAAACATAACTTTATTTAGAAAAATGTATCATGTGAGCTTGAAAAAGAAAGGAAAAATGTAATAAAACAAAAATATTGCTGGTTTAAAAACTACATTGTGAGATAGAGTTGCTATAAGGCAGGACCACAAGAACAGGTGATAATGCAGGACCTGCATTCTACTTTAGTGTTGCAATTCATCAGTTTACCCAAACTCAGTTCACGCACAGTGATCCTGGGGCTCGTGGTGCCGCTGGGGGTCTGAGGTGGTAATCCAGCCTTGCTTACGAGGTACCAGACAAGGGTTGAATACCGTAAATTGAAAATTCTTGCCAACCCTGCTACAGATTTCTGAGAAAAATTCCTGCTGGAACCCATGATTTTTAACACGTGTGCTTGAAGACTTTTCCCAAAACCTTACTACCAACTGTCAAAGTAAAAGTTAAGTCTGTAAATATTTAGCTTCATGACTTTTCATGCTAAAATGGCAGCTTACAGTCTATCTCTGTGACAAAAAAACTGCAAAACAGTTCAATTGCCTAAATCAGAGAGCAGAGCAGCATTCAACAGATCATATAATGCACAAGATCACCCAAACACAATCTTACAATACTGCCATACCTCAAACTAAAACAATGCGCCAAAATGGCTGTATGTGACATATAACCACTCACTCTGATATATTAAAAACCAAAAAGAAGATATTCTGAAAAAACCCCCACAGATCAACAGATGTGTTTAGGTTTGGCATCTGTGTACTTGCATAATCTATGTATATAAAACGACATTGCTTCATTTATGGTTCGTTTTCTGGGGAAAAGTGGGATATACGGCCAGGAAATGATCATTTTAAAATCACAGGAAAGCCTGTACCAGACTCATTATCACTTCCGTTAGCTTATTTTATTTAGAGTGGATATAACTGTGAGTTAAAATTTGTGTCCTAATTTTGTCTTTGGTGCCTTTTTTTCCATGACAGGACAATATTTAATGTAAAGAGCACCAAACCCACAAGCTTTAACATGCTAAGCACTGCTTATTTCCAACGCAGCTGCACTTTGTTCTTTCTGAAAGCTTTTTCTCTCTCGGAATCATTCAGAGGGAGCAAACGAAACCCATGGACTCCAGAGGTTGAACGCGGTGTGGTAACAAGCTGCGGCCTCGGGCTACAGAGCTGAATGGAGTGACAGTAAGGTAAGGAAGAGCGGTATCAGATGAACACATGAAAGAGGGAGGTCGCTGGATTTAAGGCTTTTTGTCTTTGGGCGTTCAAAGGAGACAGCTGTCGACTGCACAAGGCCCGGCTCTATTCATGTGGGGGGGACCGCAGACAGAGACCACGCCAACATACACACACACATCATCAAAGGAAGGTGTGTGCACATGCGTATGTATGGAACTCAGAGCTTCTCCCAACAGATTCACACTGTTATCATCATTCAACATTACTTTATTCAGTTGATCAGAACTGCACATCTATTCACATAACCTTAATGTCGTCCATGTATTATTTATGGAAGGTGTGTAACGCTCACAGTATTTGACAATGTTCTCTGTATTGCTAGGTGTTGTAGCTTACTTCTGGTACCCAGAAAGACCCTGCACTTTAAGGGAACAGTCCCACATTTAGGGAAATACCCTTGTTTGTTGTCTTGCCCTGTGTTAGAAGATATCACTGTGTGTCCAGTGCAGAGAACATTAGCCTAGCTTAGCACAAAGACAGCAAGCAACTCAGTTACTGTCTTAATTACATGCTATATCTTGTTCATTTATCACACCTGGAAATAAACATGTAACATATTTTAAAAGCTTTTTCACAGTTGGAACTGCACCATTTACTTGTTACGTCGTCCTGTCGGCAGCTCCTATGGGTCTGTTTTGTATCCTCAAAACAGACCCATTCGCACAAAGTGCCGTCAGACCATGTATACAGGCAAGAGTGGTTATTCCTGTTCCCAACGGCAACACATTGAGGGTGGCAGGGTGAAAAGCCCACCGTCATGGAGAGGGTCCATGACCACGAGACGCGATGAATGAAACTAATGGGGATAACATAAACATTTCTACAGTCAGTGAGCATAGTGTAAATGAAGCTAGCACCACAGTTTCAACATCTTTGTGAGCCATCCTGGGTTGTAATTCATTGTCTCACTGGTACCTTAAGCAACACACCTCCAAAAACACAGCCCCTTGTGTTGATTTTATAATGCAGTGCGACAGCAACCCTGCCAGACCTTTCCAGTTGTGGTAAGGCTCCTAATTGTGCAACTCCTTCTAAAACCATATGATCTCCTTTTTGCACTTTTATTTTCAACATGTGTTAAACAACATACAGCATGTAAACACTAGAGCTTAGGAGCTGTGACAAGATCTATTATATCTCTTAGGACAGTGCTGTTTGCCCCAGCTTTTTAGTGCTAAGCTGAAATAAGTGTTCCACTTATAGTTACACAAGAAATAATTCAGTAGTCAGATTTATGTGAAGATGATCCAAACTATTCTAATGCCAATAACTAAATAATTGTACAGATACCCTAACAAGACTTTCTCATATTTAAGATTAATTTGAGATAATTTAGTTAATAACGGCTGAAATTTAAACATGGAATAATGAGACCAGACATTCAGTAGAAGCAAAGTTTCACCACGTGCACAGATACTGAAAGTCAAATCTCTCTCTCTCCTTTGCCTGAAGCAACTTTTTTTTTTTCTGCTGTCTGAGCTGCGTCATCACTGCAGCACATCTCCAGTTGATATTTGCATCAGAGGCAAATCAGTCAGCGTCTATAAGTGGGAGAGATTGTGTGTCCACCAACAGAACCTATAAGCCATATGTTTTGTAGTAGTAGCAGCAATACAGATGTCTTTCTGAACCTGTTTTCCCAGTGTTTGTTAGTGTAATTCAGTACTAACAGTAACTATTTTCCTGTCATTCCCTTTTATATCACAGCCTGTATTTATCAAACACATAAAAGTATTTAAGAAGAATAGCTAAAGTCAAACTAGAAGTAGAGCTCACAGTACGGTAGTATAGTAATACACTCATTTCTTTTTCCACAGCACAGTACAGAAAAAGTGCACATCATTTGTTGATGAAATTCAGTTTTGAAATGAATGAATCCTCCAGTGATGGGTCACACTCCAACTCCCCTACTCCCAAAGACTTCACTTATTATTTCCCTATGCAAATAACTGCATAGGGAAATGCATTCACTGAGCGGATGCAGTACCGGCTGCAGGAGGACAAGGCCGCTCTGTCCTGCTCAGGTGTCTTTCTGACCTCTTTGTTCAAATCAAACCAAGATGCAAAACTGGCTTTGGCAGCAGACATAACTAAGACAACTTTTCAACTACACTTTGTACAAGGAAACCAACAGAGACAGCCAGCAGTGACTCTGAACTGAGCTGATTAGTGAAAGCAATGCTGACCTTGTTTAAGGTCTGGGATGTGTATAAAAAAAACAGCATCAGGATTTCTTAAAATGTATTTTTTTTGTATTTTTTAAGAAATGTGAACTATATATATATTTTTTTTTATTTCTTTAAAAAAATGCTGATTATCTACTTTTTGTACTGTACTGCTGTTTAGTATCAATACTGTTTGATCATTTACTTAGCCATGGAGATGTAGGGTGGGGTAGGTGGTTGGGGGAGTGTTTATAATATGAAAATGTCCTAAGAAATGTCTTATAACCTTCATGTTATGAGAAAATGTTGGACACAAATATCACTAAAAAAATGGCAAAAAAAGAGAAATGTGAACCAAATGCCCCTGCAAAGGAAATGTCAAGTCTTGATGAGACATTATCCAATATTTTTTATGGTTTCCAAGCAATTTCACAAATTGGACTTTGAATCCCCACAGTATGTTTCCGTTTAAATTCGCAATCTCAGAAGAAAGGGCAACACCTGTCATCTGGGTGTCATAAGGCATCAATTAACCTGCTTCCCATCTAGTTTACCCATCTGCTGTGGTGAGTCCCTCTACATATGGGCTATATCCTCCTATAGGAAATGTAATGACCACCTTCTTAACAAATCTGTAGTAACAGAGGCACTCTGGGCCGAGGCGACAGCAGGCTGACTACAGCGAGGGCAGGATGGAGGAGGGGGGTTCATAAGTTGTGGCATGGGCAGGCTATTGAAGTGTTAAGCAGGAACATAAAGGTGGGGTTGGTCTGCAGGGAGTTAAAAGGCTGTGCATCGAAACATGGCTGTTTAGGTGACCTATTAGCAGTTTAAGTGGAAGAACATTTCCATATGTACTTTATAGCAATAATGGAATCACATAAAATGATCTACGGTAGCTGGAATACACTCAAAGAAACGGACTCCCTGCAGTCTTTTCATAACTATATTGTGAGCAAAAAACACACCTCAGACCAAAATTAAGCTATGCTCAAATACCCTGAGAGTTGAGCTGAGCTTGGCTGATATTGCATCAGTGGGAATCCCATCATAGCAACCAGGTGCTCGCAGCCAGCCTGGGAGGATGGAGAGAACAGGGAGGAAAACAAGGTGCTTACTGTCCATCTCACCTCCTGATCTGAGCGGGCTCATCATTTCAAATGCAACATGTACATAAGCTTCTATATTATCCACAACTATTGTACATGGAGTTTCTGTTATAGTGGCGGCCCTCTGATTGGGATACAACAAGGCAGAACAAAGCACCCTAAACCTGAGTGTCGTTAATCATTTACCACCAATGACAAAGAATTAACTGTTGCTGCCAATAGTCAGACAGAGCAGGAAGGACATGTTTGGACATTCATGCACCTTTTGTCCATGTCAGAACATTTATCCCATTGGTTACATGCTGTTGTGATGCTTCAGTAGTAAAAGTACTATATTCTCAGATAATCATTGTGTAGGACAGTCATGTGACATGACAGATGAAGTAATGGTATAGTTAAATAAAAAGGGGTGACTGTAGCTCAGGTGACATAGCAGGCTAGCTATTAATCCTAGGGCTGGTGGTTCTATCCGTCCACATGTTAAAGTGTCCTTGAGCAATACACCCTACATTGGGGCAAAAATGAAAGTCGCTTTGAACAAAGTGTTGAACTGAAGTGTTGAATGGGATCTGGGACTAGATGCAAATATTACTAGTTGTGTTCCTCTGCTAATATTTTGGCATCACACACACTGGTATCAGACACACACTGTCTAACTTGCAAAAATACATTTATTTGTGACGTTCCGGTGCAGGACCTTCATCAGGCAAATTGGTCTGTGACGATGAGAAGCCATCTTAAATAGAGAGTCTGAAGTCTGCACCCAATCGTATTCCCCACGTGCAATATGACAATCTCCAGTATCATACATGCAGCTAAAAAAGAAAACACTCTGTATAATAACTGCATACATTAAATTAAGTAGGTTCCTATAAATAGATCCTATATAGGCCCAAAGAGATCATTACAATGAAAAAATGCACATATTTAGCAGGCTACATATGTGGATGAACCTAATAGCATATAGAAAGATTCAACACCAGTAATACATTTGCTTAGAACCCTCCACAATACTAAATGCAATATATAAATCCAATAGACATTAAGGCCTCAAAAAATTCATACATGTATAAATGAACACAATCAACAGGTAAATGAACCTGGTAATATATGTATTTTTATATAATATATAAATACTGTATATTGGACAGAGTGAGGGAAAGAGAGGGACTCCGGCTACGTTGCGGTTATATGGCACGCGCTGTAACCATTCTGCTATCAAGGCGCTCCAAAAGCAGTGGGAATTGTCAGAAGCTGCAGAGGCTGAGACATCCTGGCTTTTAATGCCTAGTAGGCAGCTTGGGGGGCCCCCCCCCGTTGTTGTCATGGTAACAATAATCAACACGTGGTTAGGTTTGGGAAAAGATCATGGTTTGGGTTAGTAAGTTAGGTGACGTGACTTACATCAGGTTAAAATAGCTAAGTCAAGGTTGACCTGTGCTGGCCTCAGTGACAGCAGGCTAACTAATAAAGCTTTTTCATGGTGTAATAAATGTAGTGGGATAGACATTTGATGCACATCATTTTGGCTTGAAGCTGTTGTTTGTGTGGTTTTTGGGTGGAGCGTTCTTCCTCAGCTCCCTCTCCCCTTTGTCTCTTTTTTTTTTTACGTCTGTGATTTTATCTGGCTGACTTTGTCACTTCCATCTTTTATAATCAACATCTGCTCTTCTCCCGCAGATGAGTTGCTGTAAGATGAAACTTGGGGAACACTCAGTCGCTGCATTCAAGCAAACAATAGCAAACAACACCATCTCCCCTCCACCCAACCCACCTGGCTTCACGACACAGACCACATCAGCAGATCCTCTGCAACTGTTTAACTGCTGGTGATTTTTCATCCGTATTTGGAATGAAAAGCAACCGATGCAGCACAACTTGTTGATGGAACAACATGTGTTTAGTGACACTGTCAACAAAGCCACCTCATCTTGAATTGCTGGTTTCTGTCTGCTGCAGGGAAGTCGACTCATTGAACCCTAAGCTACGGAAAACTCCCTGCATCTCATGGTGTTTTCCACCAAAACATCTAAACCGGTTACATTCCATCTAACAGTATAAAGTTCAGAGGACAAAGAGGAGTAGATATTATTTTGTCAATGTGATGAATAGTCAACCAATAAACTTAGAGCTTAGAGGAAACACTGGCCCTGATTTTTGAAGTTTTTAAAAAAATATATAGATTCCAAAGGTTTCATTCAATTCAACTACAGGAGTAAATGTGGCCTCAGTGCCACACCTTGTAACAAACAGCTGCTTCTCAGGGGATCATGGATCTGGCTACAGCTTTGTGGCAGTCAGTTATTTATAAATTAGTACTGCCTTAATCTTATATAGTATTCACTATAAATTCTCTCCTGGTTTTTGTTGTTTGTATTTTTTTTTTCAGGAAAACAGGAATCTGCACCCCACTACTCAAGCCGAAGCCAAATCATTTATTAAACCTCTCCTGCTCGCCATAATGTGCAAAAATGTGCAAAAAGGAGGCAAATTCTTTATCAGTGTCATACAGTAAATTTGTTTTTTTATTTACTTGACAGAGTGAAACAAGCTGCCACAAACTGCAGCGGTGAAAAATGCATCTTTAATTTATTTTGTGGAGCCAAACATGAACCCAATTCTAAAACAAAGCATGTAAAGTAAGTGAAGTTTTAGTTCTGAATAGTTTATCACAATGAATGTGTTCAACAATGAATATAACAGGCACATTTACTGTACCTTAATTGTAACCAGACAATAGTGTAAACATATTAAATGTCTGAGCAAACCAACCAGTACAACTTGCCAACAACCTGAAACTGGAATCTGAGGCAGCGTGGGACGCGTCAGCCAGCGGATCCTGCTTCGTATCAAGCTACCTGGGGGCTGGATCTCTACGCTCTTCATGGATGCTGTTCTTCTGTCCCGCCATTCTGGGTCAGTTTCCCTCTGGAGGTCAATTAAAGGTCACCTGTGGAGTTTTTCTTGTAAACAAACAAAAGTTTTATTTACATTCAGTGTTAGTTACCGAAACACAGTGTGTGTATCCTAGAGGTCTAACAAACGTGTCCTTCCTCATAAAACATATGCAAAGCTGAGTTTTTAAGTATTTTAAATCCAGCAGTGTTTACATCCATGTTTACTTATTCAGTGGAATAGTGTGACTCCAGGTCTTGTGCTACGGGCTGCTGGTTGTAGCTTCATATTCAACGTACAGACATGTATCAATCTTCCCATCTAACTCTCAGCAACAAAGCGAATAAGCGTATTTCCCAAAATGTCAAAAAGTTTCAGTTTAAACTTTTTTAAATATGTAGTTCTTTGTGGAGCATCTACAATGAGACAAGTCTTCCTAATCTGGCTGTTGTATGTTTCTATTACTTAACACTTTTACTTTACATTCAGGGTGTGTAATAAACAAAAGCCTGTCTGAACTGCTGACCTCCAGTGTGACCTCATTCACCATAGCCCAAATACTCCGGGAAAGGCCGCCTCATATTCAACACTCAGCTTCAGACCCTTCTTCGTCTTCTGCCTGCAGTCAAGTGAGTGTGATGTCAGCTCCGACAGGGTGGAAAAATGTGAGTTCATGCCAAGGACACATTATGCTGAGGAAAAACTACTGGACGTGGTGCTGCTGTGAGGGCACCATGCAGGAGGGCATGGGTACAAGGAAAATACTGAGGAACACCGAGTCAGTGGGTTGATAGCAGAGCAGCCTCAGCACACATGGGCTTCAGGGAGCAGATCTGTGAGCAAGTGCGCCCCCTGTGGGATACCTGAGAGTGAGGCGCTGATGTTCCTCTCCTCTCTTTACCTGCTGAAAGTGGCTCCCAGAAGAAAGAAAGAATGAATCATGGATATAAATCCTAATGTGTGGGTGTGTGTGGTGGAAATTATACGGCAAACCACTACAAAATGGACAATCCTTCAGAAAAAACACTCACCATCTTTTAAGAATGAGATTTGTTGGTTATAATCAGTGCGGTTACACGACAGGAAACAATATTCCTTACTTTGACTTTACATGTACCACTAGATGGTGCTCTCTTCACATCCTGTCCACACAAGCTGGCACACATGAGGTGGACGAAACAATTCCCTGAACTGTGTCAGAGAGGAGCTGATTCAACTATTTGTGATGCTGTTGCACTACATAGCATTGTGTTTGTTTGTTTAAGAAGGGACAATGCACATTCATTAACATGAGCACAGAGGTGCAGCGTGTAAATGTGCCAGATTTAGCCATACAGGCTCATTTTCATCTATAGCTCCTGGCACGTAAAAAAAAACATACAAAAGCACATAATCACAGACAATGACATGACCACTAATCCAGATTATGACAGCGTGTTTAATTGTTCAGTAAGCACTGTTTTATAGATTTGGACAAAGAGTCGAGAGACGTGATGTTCCTTAGTTCTGTGGGTTTAGTGTTCCAGGTATGTGCTGCTCCATAGGAGAAATGTTTTCCCAGTTTAAGAAATCATATTTAGTTAAAAAATGTACAATGATGATATGAATTAGACTTTTTATTACTATGTTTTCAGAGCCTGCTTAGAAGTGTTTGGACTGATTGTAATGTGGTCCCACCTGTCAGTGTCCAGCTGGTTAAACAGTAGTTCAACTGATTTTGATTCTGTTCACAACTTGTTTAACTTGTGTGAATCTATTATTATGCCTAAATATTTAAACTCAGGCACTACTGATAGTCTCCTCCCTGCTGCTATAACATCTGGGTCTGGATCTCTATGTGCAGACTTGGTGTAAACATGAGTTCGTTAACCAATTAGAGATATTGACCATTTATGTGTTATGATATCATCCTGTTGTTGTCACAATACAAATAAACTACAGCACTCATCTCAAGTCAGTACACACATTTCATCACGAGGAGATGAACAAGAACAGTAATAATACACCGAGGAGAGAGAACTGGAAAACAGCATCAAGAGGACATTTGACAAAAGATCACACATTACATATGAATATGTAAAATTAAATGATCACTTATTTAACTATGAATGCAGTTTGGCAATAAATACAGAAAAAATGTTATAATGACAGGAAAACAAACTTATATAGATATGTATTAATGTTTTTTTTCTTTACCTTATATCCGTATTGGATGAGTATCGGGGTGTAAACTGTGAGTGTTTTCCTTTAAGTAAGCATGACTATATTCATAGTAACGGGTCAAAAAATGGCAACCCAAACAAAAGAAATTTTACAGAGAAACTTCATTCCAAAACTTCCTTTTTCAAGGAAAAATGTTGACATACGCTTGTAACTTTAGCAGTTTTTGAAAGTTCAAAGTGACATTTTTTAACGGCGATTCCTAATTTTGGAATATATTTCTTCCTCTGGAGAAGTGTTTTTAATCCACTTTATCTGCCTTTAACGTTAATTTGGATGTATGGGACAACCAACACTTCTCCTTGTACTAAGATTTGCACGAGATTGTGATCATCTTGTTTCATGTCATATTTCAAAAGTTCAAATGAAAACATAAAATGAGGCTGAACAGTACAGACATTGGCATTGATTTGGTTGCATGTCTATCACCATTCAGTCACATCATGTAACTCTTATTTTTTCAATTTTAGGGGGGATTTAGCACGCACAGCATGCAGGCACTAGATACTGTGACCACTGAAAGATGTCATGTCACACTGATGCAACTGGTTCCTCAGAATTACTCCACTGGACACGTGTAAGAGTTTGATTTTTGAACATAGAAATAATTCATTTTTTTATGTTATGGAGTTGCTAAATACTGTACTGACAGAATTCTGCATACTTTACTGTATATTAGCACATCCTATTCGTGTTACACTGAATGCATACAGGTTTCTTTAAGCTTTGTTAATATAAATAAATATATACAGTATATTTAAGAAAAACAGATTGTTATGCCATTGTGTGTACACCTACTGTTCAAAGCCATCATCCTGTCCTCAGAGGGGACGTCACTGCTAAAGCGCTGAGTCATATGCCAAAGCCATCTGAGCCGTAAGACAATTAGGACTAAGAAGGGGCACACAGCAGCATTCAGCTGGAGACGCTGCACAGACAGCAGCCAGCCTGAACGGGAAACCGCAAACACAACCTGCTGTGAATAAATGAGACCAATATACAGTTATTACAGGATTCTTCACTGCTTTTTCCAGCTATGTGCTCAGAAATCTGCTTGTTTGCTTTCCAGGACAAAACAGGAAGAGGGCACACTTCTTGGGAGACTTGGTGGAAGAAGTAAAAAAAAAAAAAAAAGAAAAAAACCTTCCTACATGTTCATCCTCTTCGTGCAGGGGTTGACACTGGAAATCACGACTCAGTCTTGAAAAACACTATTAATAATGTGAACGTTAATAATGGTGAGACAGAAGTGACATGACGTCTTCACCATGGTGTCATTTGCTTGTGACTTTGCTTAAAACATGACTGGCAGTGTATATAACTGACTCTTATCCTCCCACATACAATGGTGACAGTCCTATATTTCAAGATTTACTCAGCGTTTAAAAATCTCACCATACTGGAACTAAATTTCATTTTGTGTGCTTCAGTGAAACAGCGTCTGTTTTGTGTTAAATGACACACAAATGTCCCAAACTTAAACCGTTTCCAAGAAGAAATCAAGAAGTTTATGGACCGTGCTAAATATAAACTATGATACTGTATAATATGGTTAGGGAGGACTGAATCAAAATATCAGGTCAGCAGATTGGTGCTCCCGGGCGATGCCCTCTACCCTCCCTGCCTCCCTCCCTCCCATTTTTCAAGAGTGTTAGCTCGGTATCACACTGGGGTCACTGGTGACGTGGGATGGGAACACGATATGGGTCAAGGATTTATTATTTCACTCGACTTGTCTGCAGTAGGGCTATATTTATGAGACAATTACAAAATTTCAATTCAGAACATCCGGGAATATTTTTTTTATTATAATTAAAACAAAAATAAACCTCTACACCAAGTCCTTAGAAAACAGTTCCATATTTATTGCAAAATATTTTTGTACAGAATACAACTGAAAAAACATCAACAGAGGAGGAATGGACAGTAAGGCCAACATCAGAACTCCAAGAGCTGAACTGTACAAACACCAATAGTAACATTTGCTGCTTTAATAAGGTTTTTATACATAAATTGTTTCCCACCCTCACAGCCACCTCCTTAAAGGGGGAGAAAAAGGAGGAACTCAAACATCTTCCCCTTTTTTCTAAAACATTATTGCCTTTGCCTGTAAATCCATCAACAAGAACACCAATGGACAATCCTTAAAATGTCGAAACTTCAGTAAGAAACTTGTCCCTTGATTGATAATGTCTCACAAAATATAAATATATATACTTGTAAAAAGCTCCAAACAATGTGGGACTGATAATATTTTCAAAGTGAGTGTTGCATCATTTGCCATTGAGAACAAGAGGAGGTTCAGAGCACTACAGATAAAGTTAGGAGGCGAACACCATCACCTCAACTTCTAACACCAGTAACTGAGTGTGCTGAGATAATACTTCTGATTTTGAACTAAATAAAATATTATGTTTAAAGTTTGCTTTTAGTTTACGTCACACTGCTGGAATAACTGAACCCTCACTTGAGCTTGGAGGGGTTTAGCATAGTGGGTCTAGATAAATTCGGGCGTGCATGCCCATGCACATCCTCATGCGATTTGGCACTGATGTAAAAGTTCTTTCCTCAAGTAAACCTCGTGGTAAACGCATCTCAGTCTCTCCAGCTCCTTCTCTTACATCTTTTTTCTTTACATTAAAAAAAAGGCAGAGTGAGCCAGGATACATTTCCCCCCCACCCCGACATTCAAATGTACATCTTTAACATTGGCTCTCCCAAAAAAAACTCCTCCTGTCTCTGGAAGTTTATTATAGAAAATAAAAATTAAATAAAGATTAAAATAGATACGATTTTTTTTTTCCTCATGTGCATAAGCCCTTCAAGAAAACATACCAAAACATTAGAAAGGATGAAGATGATGTACAATCCAGAACTCCAGAGGAGAAAGGGGGGGCTTCTTCTGAAATGACACGACTAGGGAGGTAGAACTAGACGCGGAACTAGAGGTGCAACACAACAACGTCATGTTTTTTTGCCCTATATCCTACAAAACGTCTGGCGGAGAGATAACAAAACACGAGTATCCTCCTTTAAATTGTGAAGCCGGTGCTCGTTGGGGTCTCCACATCAGTCAGATGACAGACAGACTGTGGTCTTCAGACACAAACAGGCAGACCAACACAATGCTTTCTGTCCAAAATTAAACATAGAGATAAAGCTGACTGGTATGCGCTTTAAGGACTTTTTTTTTTTTTTGAGTTTTTTGGAGGAAAATGTTGCAAAAAGTTTTGTTGCAGAAACTCTTCTGCAAACATTCATTTCACTAATGAGAACACATGATAACATTTTTAGGGTTAATAAAGTGAACTGACTGTGTCTTCTGTGATTATCAATTACCTTTTCTTTCAGTGACCCTTCACTAAAATGATCCGATAGACTGTAGCTCTGTAATGGTGTGTGTGTGTGTGTGTGTGTGTGTGTGTGTGTGTGTGTGTGTGTATGGGGGGGGAGGGGTCTTTAACCTTTTATGGATATCACAAGTGCTTTCAATGATTTGATACCCTGAGTAGAGGACATAGGCTTGGGGTGAATTTCAGTAGAAACAAAAACATTTTTGCCAAGCCAACACCAACACAAAAAAAAGGACATTACTAAGTAATACCACCTTTCACACATAAATAAAAATCTGTACTTATTGGTACATTAAAAACCACAAATGTAACCAGAGAGAATAAAACAACAACGACAAATCACCCATGACAACACAGTCATTTTCAGCTTTACAATATGCATATAGTCATGCATATATAGTGTGTATTTCCCCTTGCATACAGGCGAGTGGTTGGGGACTATATAGAGAGCCTTTAGTTATACCAACTCCCTCTGCAGAGACTAACACTGATTATTAAGAGACTGGTACAAATGAGAGCAAACATAATTCACAGGACAGGCTGAGGGGTGAGAAGACGGGGACTGATTCTGCACAGCCTTGTAAACAGAGGAGGCCAGACAGCCAGAGAGGATGATGGGTAACAGACATCCACTTAAAGCAGCAAAGACAGGACAGATTACAGGAGGTGGAGGCTGGGCGGCAGTGAGGAAAAGAAGAGGTGGGGGGACCTTTTTCTCCTGGCTTACCAATCAGTATTCAAAGTGGCAGCATCACCTCACAACTTGACCTCGTCTGCTTCCCGTCGGGGCTCAGCGGAACATCAGTTCTGACGCCGAAGATGAAAGTTATCAACGTGTTCCTGCCTGCGCTGCTGGAGAGGGGAACTACTGAAAATGTAACAAACAGTGGACTCTCAGCGATGTAACACAGCGTCTTATAGTAAAGCAATCTATGGGCTGAGTGAGCATTCGATCCAGGGGGGTGGGGTGAGCAGGAGAGTGCGACGGGCAGATATAGGTCACTGGGTCTTCAAAAAGGTAACAGCTGCCCCCGGGTGAGCAGGAGAGTGCGACGGGCAGATATAGGTCACTGGGTCTTCAAAAAGGTAACAGCTGCCCCCTCCCACCCCCACCCCTCTCCAGCCCCCTCCGACATCCTCTGTGGGTCGTCAAGAGCCGAGAGGACGGAGGAGCTCAGACGAATAACTGGATCCGCTCGCGGATGGTCTGCCGGCAAATGGGGCAGGTCTTGAGCGCGGCGCTGCAGTCGATGCAGGAGGCGTGTCCGCACTGGAAGACCAGCTTGATGTGGTTGTCGATGCAGATGGGGCAGGTGATCCGCTCCTCCATCTGGCGGTAGCGAGACTGCAGCTGCTCCAGCAGGTTGTGCTGGTCCGAGTTCTCGGTGCCAGGGCTGCAGTCCACCTCCGTTTGGTCTGTGGGGGGGATTGGTCATCACCATGAATGATGTCAAAGCAATTAAGAACTGAATTTACAGACTAAGGCTGAATTCACACCAAATCAGACGCTGCGGCGAAAACGGCAGTCCTCCCATTTGAATGTGGGTAGTGCGTTTAGGCTGCAGCGGTGAGGACCGCAGGGGGTGCCGGAAAAGTTAAAACAGAACCAACTTTTGGAGAAATGCAACTGACGTTGATGGCTGTGGGGGCCAATCACGTAAGCCGACGATCAGACCGGAAGACGCCCAGGTGAAGAAGAACCTTGTTTAGCATGTAGCATTCTGCTGTTCACCAACTGTGAAAATGGAAGAGAGACTGATCGATCGCCACGGTGATGACTGTACATCAGCTGTTCAACTCTGCCATGGGGGAGTACAAAGACGTTAATCACCGTGCAATCACTTGGCGTTGTATCTCTCTCTAGCGTGGCCTCAGCAACGCCTGATTTTGGTGTGAATACAGCCTTAGACAATAAACTACGTTATTGTTGTCTTGTTCAAGATGAGACTGTCCAGCTGTTTCACTGTGCTGCTGGTTCAGATAACAAGGCTGTATACTGTAGCAACTGACCATGGATACAGCATGACTCAAAATGTCTGACAATTTCATTGGTGGCTTGTCCTTGACACAGGTGCTTTAATCTACCATCCAAAGCTGTGTCTCACGGACGCCTCAAGACCAGTGATCACTGCTGATGCAGGCAGATTTTAAAAGTCCTCTCTGGGATGTTCCACATGATAGAAAAAAATCCACGGTATGTGACTTTAAAATAAACTCATGAATAAATATTAGAGCAACAATCAGTCGCAACACTGAAAGCAAAATTTTATACTGGTTTAAAAAAGATGGACACAGTAAACCATTTAGACAGTACAACATAAAAAAAGTTGTAAGCTGTATTTACAAAAAACAAAAAAAAGGAATAAAAGCAGTTAAGTCACTATTAGACTCAAATAGAATTCAATACATGTTGGACAAAGGAATATTTTTGTCCCAGACATGAATACATATAGAAGACCTGTATTGTTTATACATTGTCCTGTACATGTCCCATTATATCCTTGCTATTAACGCATCCCGGATAACTAGAATAAGAGGATTCTTCTTACCTTGTCTAATTTTCTTGGTGATTGTGACTTGGCATTTGATGCATTTCTTCATTCGATGGGCACATTCTGTTTAGACAAGGACAGCAAGGAGGCACAGAAGAGATACAAAGAGAAAATATATGAGATTTTTGAAATATAAAATAGGCCAGGGCACTCAAACATTGACAATACGTGGCATACATCAGAATTCTTGAGAGATCTGTTCTGGTAGCATTCAACATTACTGAACGGCAGCCTTGTGGTATAATTTTAATAGGTAGAACGATGACTAGTCAGGAGTCGTAGTCCCCACAGTCTTGCTGCGCGCTACACTAACGCTAATTTCTGTTAAAAATTGTGTTAAATTCCTATACCCCCCTCCCCCATGGGTATCACAGAGCCCTCCACTAAGTCCAGTCTCCACCCACCTTCACAGGCCACGCTGTGCTGGCAGGGGCAGAAGAGAACCAGCAGAGCCAGCTCGGAGCAGATGAGGCATTCGCTGGGCCCCGGCAACATGGGAAGAACCAGGTTGGTCATGGTGTTGGGCGTAGTGTGGACCCGCCGTAGGCTGGCGCTGCTCAGACCCTGCCCACATGTGATGGCCTGCAGACGCTGCAACCTGACAGACAACACAAACATTGTTTTACAACTCTAAAGAGATTCTGTCCATCTTTAAATTCATAGTTCATTTGCACGTAAAAAGGTATTGGAACATGGCCTCTACTCATCTACTCCTGTTTATCAATGCAACATATTTAGTAATATTTTTCAAAGGCATTATGAGTTTTAGCACTGCTTTTGCAGACATCTACCTGTGTTTCTCAGAGAAGCTCTTGATGAGCTGCAGCATGGTGCTGTCTGCCACCAGGTCCAGGGGACTCTTGCCCTTGTGGTTGGCATAGTTAATGTCAGCCCCTTCCTGCGCCAGAAAACAAGCGATAGCTGCACCAACACTCAGCTCGGTATTCCCCAGAAGACCTGAAGCGCTCAGCTGTGGACACACATGACAATGACGGGGAGAGAGGATGGGAAAGACAGAAGAATGGAGAAGAAGTTGGAGTTAAAACAAACGTGATTTTGAAGCAGACTCAATTCTACAAACATACGCTCAATAAGGCTAAAAACTGATTTCGTGGAAACGGTAGAAGTTGAGAATTCTTTGAAAACTTAGTCAAGGACACAGCTGATTGTGAGCAACAAAAAGGTAATTAAAGTAAAACCAGCGCAATCTAGCTAAGGCTGATACATAAACCCAAATCTAATCAGCAGTGAAGAACCCCCCCAATAACTCATTGGCTGACAGTGGCTAAAACAGCCCTGAGCACTTAAGTCTAGCCACCTTCATGGGTGTGTGTGTGTGTGTGTGTGTGTGTGTGTGTGTGTTGGCTTGGCAGGTGCCCAGGATGTAGAGTGGAGCTGCAGTGTTTGCAGTCATTCTTTGAGGACATTCTTCATTGGCGCAATAATATCAGCACCAACTGATGTAACAGTATTTAAAGTGCTCATATAAAAAGTATTTCACAAAGCGAGTCAAGGTCTCTTAATGAGGAATATTAAACTAGATCTTGTGACTCAACAGCTCTTTGAGAAGCATGATGGAGATTAAAAGAGATGCTGTGACATTATAATTCTGATTAGGGTTGCTATGGGTTGGTAAATTTCCGGAGGGAAGTTAAGCGCTGGAATTTTGGAGTACCACTTTAGTGCACTCCTATCTGATTCCTTTCTCCTCAGTTAACCCTCTCCTTAAAGTCATCCTGCCTGACGTCTTTTATTTTCTCTCCTTGTACCTTTCATCCCACCATTTACCTGTTAAAACCAACTAACTCCTTTATCCTAGATTAACCCTTCCAGACTATAAACAAATGCCTTTACATTCCTTCCCTGTTTTGATTTACCATTCCCTCCCTGCTTCAATATTAAGCCTTTTCTTAACCCCCGCGTCTTTATTTACCCTGCTGAGTCTGTTTTTACCCCCTTAAGACACCTTGAGTCTTTATTTACCCGCCTTTTAGTGTCTGTTTACTCTTAATTCAGCCTATATTTACTCCTCTTTGAATGTTTCATGCACTCTTCTTTTAGTCCTTTATTTATAGCAAATTGTCTCTCTAGTAACCACAGTCTTTATTTAGGCGTCATTTCTTCCTGTGTTCACAACTTTTGAAAGTTGAGTTGTCTCTCTTCAGCTCATTCAGTCCGAACAACAACCAGAATTCAGTGGTAATGCATTGTTCAACAGCTGTAGTCACATTATGACTCCTTCCCATTATGAGTTGAGTAATCACACAATAATATCAATTAAGAATCCTGAATGAATAAATAAAATTAATACTCTTTGCTGTCTGCGGCCTGTGAGTAAGTTAAGTTTACTTTCGTCATATGTACAGACTGTATACTCTCACTAATTTGACAAAATACTGCAGAAAATCAAGCCAGTTTGAGCTTTAATTTGTCTCATTTCCCTCAGGCCAGGGTCATTTTTTAAAATCCCCTAAACCAGATTAAACAAACTTTTGTGTTGGTAAAAGTGCGTGTGTGTCCCACCACCCCAAACCCTGGCAAACAGTTACTGACAGTAATTTAAAATAGCTGTTTTCTTGATCTGATGTTCCAACTCTAGTTGATCTAACCAATTGCTTCACTTAGAATAAATAATAATACTTTAAAATAAAAAATAAGTAACAAGTCAACAACATGCCACCTCCCTTATTGCCCTGTTATCGGTTCTCACCCTGCAGTAGAGCGACGTGGAGGTGCAACCCTCGCTGCTCTCCTCGGTGCTGCTGGTTCCCACAGTGGGGCTGAGCATGACATTGGCCAGCTGCGGGCGGAGGAGGGCCACGTGCATGGCCGTGTCACCGTCTTCGTCCTCCATGTTGACGTCGGCCCCATCGGCCACCAGCAGCTGCACCAGCTCGGTGTGGCCCTGCGTCACCGCCAGCTGCAGCGGTGTCTGGTTCCGGTTGTTGCGGATGTTGATGTCGCAGCGTCCCTGTGGAAGAGGAGGTAGGGTCAAACATTTACATTTTTCTCTACAAGAAACGTTTCATTACATTTTAAATTAAATGTATTAAAAAATGGTTGGTGCACTGCTAGTGCGACTGCGACTCCAGTTATGTATTGACCCCGCAGTAAAGAAAAGATGTACATTTATATACCAGCTGTAAAGGATTTGCTCCTGTCTTCAGCTCACCTCCTTGATGAGGATCTCGGCAACATCGCGGTGGTTGTTGAGGGCGGCCAGATGCAGCGCGGAGAAGCCGTCCTCCTTCTTAACGTCCACCAGCTGCCGCGCTCGGCCCATGATCTTCTCTGTGGCCCTGCCGCCGGGACAACAACACAAGACTCAGTTAGGTGGCATGCTTTTTACCATCTATCGCTTTAAAAAATTGCAGGCTGCTGAATGTTGCTGTTACGAGAAAGGACTACCCAATGCCCAGTAGTATTAAAAATGATTCTGATATTGGTTTATTGAGGCAAATATTAATATTCTTTGATTAAATGTGATACTACATAAAATATTTAAGGAGGCCACTTTCATACCCATATCTTGATTTAAGCTTAGTATTATGTCCATGAGCCTGATCAGACACAGTGACAGTGCATCTACAACAACACCCCTGCAGACTGTATCACATGCTCAAAGCAGAAACCTCTCAGAATATGAAGCTCATATTATCCTGTGACACAGTGTACTTGACATGAGCTTGGACGGAGACGCAGCTGTTGCACAACTGTTAACAAGCTGAAAACAAGAAAACACTGACGCACAACAGGCAGCCAGTTCCCACTTTATACGGCCAACTGACCTGATGTACAACTAACCGACATGAAAAGGCCAGCCTTTTCTTTAATGGCACCCTATCCAAAGTGTTGCATGTAAATTCTTGCTTTAAGCCGTAAATAATAGTAGATCACTATGATCCTTGTAGCTTTCCGTCACATTCAGTATTCAATCAGTGTGCTATAACATGGACAGAATATCACAAACAGACATTAAATGCTTAAAGGTCTCACATTTTAACCATCCTCTCTGGCATCCATCTGTCAGATTACAGCATGTTATCTTCAATGTGAGGCTTAATAAAGGAGAAGAAGTTCAGTTTGTCTGAAGGATGAGACTACATTCAACTTTTTTTGTGATCCATGCAGCGGGATGATGCTGCAGTGTGAGGCTGAGCAGCACTGTTGAGTTGTCCTCTGCTCCGTGGCCGAGTCTGCTTTATGACGTGTGAAATTGCAGCTGACAGCATTTCAGTGAGCTGGCATGCCACCGTGGAGGCTTCGGCGCGATGTGACCCAACCTTTCGATGGATGTTAGGCTAATTTTAATGTTAGCTCTGCTGGATTTCACTGTTTGGAAACACTGGTCGAGCTGCTGTTGATAGATGAGGCTGGTGGCAGTTTTTAGCAGACTTATGGACAGAACACAAGGGATTCTTAGCGTCTGTAGACAGACAGCTCCTTATTAAGGAAGTAGATACTCTGCCATTCTCTGCTCAGCAACACACCAACTCTCTTGAATCTAGATGGTGTTATGATTTATGTATTACACTGCTCCCAGTGCTGTAGGGGGAACATGAGAAATGCAATTATTTTTTAATCAGTGTAAAAAGGGGCAGTTTTAATGCAGCTTTAATTATGATAACTAACAAATTACAATGTTTACAGGCTCATTAGCAGCAGATTGCTGATACATTTTAAATGCATTGCTGAGGGCTTGACCACTGAGCAAAGATGAAGGCTGTTGGGGAGACACTGTGCTGGAGGTCATTGGTACCTGCAATGCAGCTCCGTTGGAGTGTGTGTGTGTGTGTGTGTGTGTGTGTGTGTGTGTGTGTGTGTGTGTGTGTGTGTGTGTGTGTGTGTGTGTGTAGGTATTGACAAAGGGAAATATCGTTCCTGCTTTTGAGTCGTCTCCAGAGCACCTTCGTTAGCTAAAGACCTCACCCTTGCAGATCTGAAGTAGACACAGCCGTGTGAGTTGTGTCGCCCACTATGCCTCATTTCTCTGCATTATTTCCATAATCGTTATTCCTGTGTGTTCATGAATATTCAGACTCGTTCTGACGTTGTGAGGCAGTTTTGTACAGACATGCCTTCACACACAACAGCTAAAGGACATCTCGGGTACGCTGGTAATGACTTTTCTGGAGACTGAAGTCATCACTTGGTTATTTTTGGGAGTTTGCATCATGCTTGTTTGCAGCAAGCTTGTAAATGTAGCTTCTTGATCAAAGTTTGATAAAAGCAGAAGAAATGTACCATGACGAGTACTCATTATTTGACTGGAAATGAAAAAAGAAATTAAAAATACAGGATTTTGAGTACGCTGTGAAATCTATCTGGTGTGTGTCAGACAGTTTATGTTTATGACAGTTTATGTCAAAAGGCACAATGGAACTCCAGAAACACAGGAGTAAATAGGAAGAGGAGGGGTTGGAAGAATAGGAAGAATATAAGAAACTGGGTGGGGGAACAAAAGGAATCTGGTGAAAGTGAGGAGAAAACAAAGAAGCTACGAGGAGGTGAGATTACAGGAAAGAGGGAGAAATCCAGCCATGTATTCTTTCTTTTCAAACAAATAAGCAAACAGACTAACCATGCTGTACATCCATTTGCCTCTTCTGTCAAGCTGAAAACTCTGGCCACTTGCCTTGTTTCTTTTCTTTCCCAGGACTGTTTGTGAACTTGGCATCTAGCCCTCTTTTTTCCATTTCCTCACAATAAATAAATACTCACAAAACATTCTCATCTTTTTTTCACAACCCGCCCCCCCCAAAACGGAGACCACAGCTGCTCACAGCAACTCTAAACAGTGTCGCATCAAACAAAAAAAATCTAGTTTTATGGATGATCTTTACTTTCAAAGCTGAGTACAATAAATCATCAACTGACCAAAGAGAAGGAAAATCGCAGGGAAAAATGTACAGATCGTGCTTTGGTTGTTGTAAATAAAAGGTGGAAGAACATAGTAAGGAAAATCAATAACTATAAACTCCAATAAATACTATGAATTTTGAATTTACCCCACAATGATTAATCTCAGCTTAATTAGGATATAAACATGTGATGAGATGTATGTGTCTGTGCACATTCAAACTGTATATTACAATTTGTATTTGAGCCAGAACAAACTAGGAAAACATAAAAAAAACACATATCACCTAGACTGTATAAATTTAGTGTAGGTCTGCTGATGATATATGAATGAACTCGTGAACCGAGAGAATCCTGAACACTGTAAATCCTGTGTCTCTACTTTTGGCGCAGCGGCTGATGTCAGACTAAATGAATGCTGGGGAGTGCAGCCTAAACTCCAAGCACTGCACATATGACACTCGCCAGAACAGATCGGACATTTATTAAATGACTGTCTACTGCGGCCTCCACTCCCGTTCTTTTTCCTCTCTCGCTTGCAGTTATTGCTTGCCGGCTGTCTTTTTCGCCCCTGTTCAGTTGAACAATATGTCCACATATTACGCTCATGTACAGGGCTTTGTAGGATCATTTTCAAGGTGTGTACAATGTGAGTTAGGAGGGGGCTGGTTGTTGGAGTGATGAGGAAATGTGGGTCACTGGGAGGTGAAGTTGAGAGGTCAGAATTTGCACTTCAAAACGTTCCTTTAAAGAGAAAAATGGATCAACTTTGACTGAGCTCATTTTTGACTGGTTTAGTACTTGACAAACTGGCATAAGTAGATAGTGGAGAGTCTGCAGTCAAATAACCAGAGGACCAAGTTATGGTAATCTACTCAAAGCTGTAATATTACAGATCAAATCAACAATGGTCAGTTGCATCTATGACGATGTCTGAACAGGGAATCTGAAGTGCACAATATAAACTGTCTTTGAATGTCAAACTGCACAACTGTAGAGGTTGTTTGAGTCATGGGATTATTATTTATAGCACTAATACAAAACATTTAGATTTTAAATTTATCAATACCATCATTTCAGAGTACTACACTGTAAAAACTGTGATTGAATTTAATTAATATTTAGTAAATAAATAATAATACCCTTACATAATAAAAAAAGACTGTGCAGTTTGGAATCACACTGAGCTAAAAAATTTTTATTATTTATTAATTGCATTTTACTCAGTTTTGTCTGAATAAAATCAGCTGTGAATCACTGAGTAGAATTTAATTGTATTCTATCTGGAAAGTCAAAGACGCAGAAAATTGGTACATTTTACTCATTGGGAGGTCTTAGATTTTAATCACCTAACACATGGACAGCAGTCATCAACTGCAGTGCCACACATGTCAGGGACTGCCGTTTTCCTAAAGACCTGTTTGATTATTGTTAATTAACAAACAATTTATAACCAAGTTGCTGTAGCAGTTGAACATTGTTTTGCGTTATTGCAAGTTACCAAACATGCCAGCTTTACTGAGCTGTAAGTCAAAATTAAGCTAGTGATTCGAAGTCAGTCTGCATTGTCTTTGATTTGACTAAAAGCATGGCAAGGACTGAAAAAGTGGTCGGCTCAATGAATCAATTTTATGTGACTTTCCCAAGTATAACGTTATACCATATATAAATCCCTTTTAAGATACCAGCTAATTGACGTTTACCAATTTTCCTGGCCTCAGCCTGAGCTCCCACCCTCCCCCACCTTAACAATACTGAGAACTGTGATAACTAAAAAAAGAACCATTCACTTTTGGTGCACTCTCTCTACATTTCCAGGCTATTCCGGCTGTGTGGGAGCAGGTGTGATGCAACATGGACAGAGGAGGACACTGGCGCACCAAAAAGGAGCCAGACGTAAGAGAGTTGTGTTTGAGGGATGAAACCCTACCATTGTGAGAACATTCACTTATATGTATCACAGTTCGTGGAAATGCAATACATGGAGTCAGTGTAGGAGGAGTCAAGTCAAAATCTTTGATATTTCCATTCAAATAAATGTGTTTTCTTTCTCCCTCTCAATAAGCGCTATGACACAGCAGTGACACAACCTACAGCCATGAAAGCTTTCATGATTGATGCGCTGAGTAGTTCTTTCCTGGGAAAAATTATCTGGCACATTGTTCACAGTTTGTCTGAATTTTTTGAAATGCTGTCCACTCATGGATCCCAGGCTCTGCATTGCTGAAACATGACTACACTAAATGTAGTTTGGGAAGAATTTGGAGGACAAGTCGACGTGCAGGGAAACAGGGTGCGAAAGTAAATGTTGTTGCATTTTTGGCTGATATTGACTGCCAGCCTGCTGACAGCAGCAGAAGCTGTGTGGGAGATGAGCTCTCTATCTGTAACGGATAGTGTTGAGAGTTGACCTTTGAGTCCTCATTTAAACACACAGGCGAGATTCCCACACACACGCCCATAACCATCATTCCCATGGCTGAAATCAGCTACATGCATTTAAACTGCCAAGACACTGAGAACAACTGAGCAGACATGACACTCTGTACATGGACTGGATTTTTCACTTTGCATCTTAGAGACACTGTTGCTGCAAGCAGTTGGATTTATTTGGTGCACACCTAAAAAACATGGCTATCATTTGTCCATACTGAGTTAAAGCTACATTAAAGCTCACATCATAGGAGACTGTCCAGGTTTGTGTGATTAAAAACATATTTGAAATAACACTGATGAACCTCTTTAATTAAATTTAAATTAGACCGCTCCAAACTACTGTTGATTTGTCCCTACTTTTTCCCACCAGATGTTGACCAAGAAAACCCCCAACTACAGTGAAGTGCCTGGGTAAACACACCCAACTTCTCTCAAAAAGTCAATAAATATTTTATCAAAAAGTTTGGGCTTCAATATCTAATTTCATTTCTTATAATATGTGTGGCGCGTCCAAGCTTTAAAACGTACTTGTTTTGGATATGATCTCTACTCACAGTCTGTTTCCTTTGAGGGCAGCATGGTGCAGCAGGTTGAAGCCTCTGTGGTTCTGCTGGGTGAAGTCAATGTTGGGCACTACGACCAGGATCTCGATGATATTGCGGAAATCTTTAGCAATGGCGTCATGGAGCGGTGTGTCCCCATATGAATCCTGAGACAGGAAGAAAACTTTTGTTTTAAGCAGCACAGTGTGTGATATTGGAACTACTGTAGTTTTTTGGGCCTTTTCTTGAGGAGTGTTGAGACATGACACAGCAAAATGTAAAATATCGTTTAAAATTTGTTATGATAGCATTTGTATGAATCACAGTGTCTTAGTAGAGAGGACCAGGAAATGCAACTTTGTTTTCCAATCATTAATCACTGAATATCTATAATACATACTGTATATGATTTATGATCGTTACATCTATAATATCCTCTATAATACAAAGGTGTCACTCTGTAACCATGACATTATTTTGTTCGTTAGAATTTGGTGTAATCCTGAAATCTAGACCATTTATACTAATTTTGTGTCTATATTAGTAGTGTTATGAATGCTGCAGTACATTCTGATAGGATGTGGCCCAAACAAACAAAAACAAACCCTGGGCTGCTACTCCATGTTTTTAGCCGAGTAGCCACACTACTCAAGCAGAAAAAAAGGTGTTAGTGAATTCCAGGCCTGGTTGCAGGCATGTTAGACAGTTTGGAATATGCCCTAAAAGAGACACTATATTGCCTTAAAGAGGCTGAGGGCTGGTCAAGCAGGGTCACAGTCAAATACCAGAAATGTCTGAATTTGTGTGTTTACAACTGCTTGAAATGGCAATGTGAGTTGTTTATGACATGTGTATAGCAAATTAAAGACACTGCCAGAGAAGCGAATTTACTTCCTAAGGCATGAGCTCACTCTGAAATCACTCCTGACCAGTGGCCAGGCCAGAGAGGGGCATTACAAGGGTTTGAAGGAACCATTTACTTAGAAATATATTTTGTTTAAAAACACAAAATAGGAATATGACTGGATGCCTGAAACATGGATTAGGTTGCACAAGTTGGGACGTTTTGATATCGTTTTTCTATAATAGCGTATTGGTGCAGTATGTGTATTACTGTACAAAATCAACTTACACTGCTCACACACTTTTAGCATAGATTTGAATGTTTGAAGTAAAGCATATTCATCCATGACTTTAAAACTTAGGTACAGGCCAAACCAGTTGGATGGACTCATTCCTGTGGGTTACTGTCTCAAAATAACCTCTCTTATCACACAAATGTTAGCAACCGGCTAATCATTTCATGTTTACAAAGCCAATGGTACTGCTAATGACACTAGCACAGAGCTGGTTTTCACTTGTTTTTTATGCCACAGTGCAGAATCAATCATGACCAGTTAATGTAAAACGTGAGAAAAACGATAAATAATTAAACACAACAAAATCTTCACTGAGGTTTGTAGGGCGACACATTTTAATCAAAGGCCAATCTGCAGTATCAGGCATGCTAGGCCCCTCTCACCTGGAGATTGACATCAGCCGAATGTTCGGTCAGCACTCGCACCACGTCTGTGAAGCCCTTGTTGACGGCAATGTGGAGCGCCGTGCACATGGAGTTGTTCAGGAGGTTGACATTTGCCCCCTTGCTCAACAGCAGCCGTGCGATCTCTGCCTGGTTACTAAACAGAAAGACACCATAAACAGAAAAAGACACACACAGATTATTCCTCACTGTCATCCGTTTCAACCTGACCGAACAGTGCTTTCAATTAAGTGAATTCAAACCAGTATATTAAAATCTCAAATGCTTCTTCTGAAAAGCTACTGGGAGCTAAACAAAGCTCAAGGGTTGCACGCTAAGTTACACAAATATCAGCCCTTTTAAACCCTGCCATTTGGTTTAAAGGTTTACATTTTTCTCCTATATAGTTTTAAATGAGACTCCACAGGATTTAAAAGTGAAGGTTTCAAGATTTACCACTACTGCAAGCCAGCAGTTAAACAAATTTATTCTCAACAAGTATAAATTGCTAAAGAGATTTTGTAAAATGGTGACTTCCTGAGCATGTGTTAATGTGGTGAGAGGAGGAGATGTGTCTGACAGATTAGGCTTTAATGCTGTCACGTCTGTGAATGGATTATCACATTACAAGTAAAGAGACAGTGCAGAGCTCTACTGTACATCTGTCACTCTCCAGGGTTTTCTAAAGCTACAAAAAGCAGAGTTGCATCTTGTACAGTACAACTCCAGCACCGTGTTTGTGTGCATGTTACATTTGCACCTTTATACGCTCAAATGTGTGTATGTGTGCAGGAAAACTGCACGCGTGTCCTCACCCGAAGGCAGTGTAGTGCAATGCTGTGTCTCCATCTTCATCCTTGACCTCGATGGAGCCGTTGGCCTGCAGCAGGGCCTTCACCACCTCCATGTGGCCTTGGTGAGCAGCAACCTGCAGTGCAGTTTTGCCCTGGTTCTTTATATCCACCTTCCAGGAACACAGACAGGGTTGAAGATTCATTAGAGGCGATGATGGCCTGCACACTAACAGGGCTGAACATTAATTGGCTGGAAATAATCTGAGCATGAACAACAACCACGTTCGTCATACACTTGATACATAATCCTAATCTGTAGTGTAGTCATCACTGAGTAGAAATGTAGTCAAGAACATAACAAAATAAGTACTTAGAATGTATTTTGACTTACTAATAACAATTGCAAAAGGTTGTTACTTTTCTCACTAACTTTAAAAAATAAATACATCAATATTATACATTATATAATGTATATGCTAAGTCATATGTTACGGCAATTATAATATGTGTTGTATTACAATGTAATACCCGCAGTAGTCATAGCAATTTGTTAAGTAAATAATAATGTGTAAATGATGGTTGATTTATATAGTTTCTATTATAGTATTTGTCTGTAGTATATATATGTATTATAGTAAACTATTTTAGAAAAACAAACACATTTAATTTAGGTTTTGTAGGCTGACCCAAGTTAGCATGATTCATATTAGCTTAATTAGCATCACCTTCAAACTGCAAATGCACACTTGCAAATGCTCTTACCAGACTCTGGTAATATACTACCTGCTTATAAGAAACTATGGTGGTTTTCACAAGTCTTTTGGTTTTCCATTTTCATTTAAAATTAAATTAGTGTTTTTATGACACAGACTAGACTAGAGCATAGCAAAAGTTCTCAGTTAAAAACAATAGCCTATTTGTTTGGTCTACCAACTATGGTTGATATGAGGACATATCTCATAAGACAACAGAGACTTATCAGTCGATAGAGATTTTGTTGTTTCTACTCCAGGTATCTATCCCTTTAATATCTCTGGTTGTTAGACCGTTGCAAGCAGATGTACTGTTTTAAGGCCCTATTGGATTGACAGGATCTTTTGGATCAATGTGATAAACTACCTTGACTTGTCACGTATTTAATTCACTATATTAGACTAAAACAGATTAGTTAATTTATCTAGAAACAGATTCTTCATGGAATTTCCAGAAAATGTACCATATTATATCACTATAAGATTACATGCACAATGACAGAAGATTTTTCCTATATCACCCACTCCTGTCGAAATTGAATGAGAAAAACAATGACGTATAACAGCTCATGTAGTGTGTAACGGATGACAAAAGCTAACTTTGCTCATTATTTGTTTTTTAGAACCTACAGTATCAGACGTTTTGGGGGCTCAAACATTGAACCACTAAGTATTTTATCATTAGAAAAGCAACATTACATTAAAGAGTAACTTAACACGGAATCCACTTTTTTGAGTTAGTAAATTACATCACATTTTTACACTATTTGTTGATAGTATTCATTGCAACAGAAGAAAATGTTCCTTTTTCCAGAGAAAATCCAGTATTTCTATTCAGTTGAACTAAAATACATTTGTGAAAAATCTGTGACGTACCCTGGGACACACTCTGCGCCGAAACTACCAGGCAATGTCACAGTCACCCCCCACACACCCCACTCCCCTGGCATATAAATACAGCATTCAACTGTCAGCAATGTGAACAGTATGGAGTATGAAAGGTTGCGAGCATGCAACTAAGAGTAGCAGTAGTAGAACTACTACTTGTAAGCTAGTAGCAATGTTGATCATCATTATGTGTGCTTATACTCAGGGATATAATAAACGATTTATTTTATACAACCGGTGACTTTCGTTGGATCATACATCTGACGTCATATCAATTTATAATGTTGCTGGTCTTTTTATGCTTGTATGTTCTCCATCATTCTTGCTTTTGCCGCGACAACAGTTTGGAATACAGATGATTACAAATGCGAGGGTTAATCTTTTTTCTTCTTATCCAGTTGCAACAATTATTTCTGATGTCTCAGTATCTTCCTGTAGCGCAAGCTGGTTACTGCTGAAATCTGGATAGACATGGGCAACAGCCAATAAATGTCGGGTACAAGAAAAGAAAAAAAAAAAAAAGTACAGGATGTAGTGCATGAGGCCTGCTTCTCCTCCCTAAGCCACACCTTCACCTCTCACCCTCTCCTCATGGAAAGTACCCCATAGGATGTTAGCGTGCCAAAACAAGGAGGATTTATTGGATAATCAGCTTCAAAAGCATTTCTTGGTTCCAGGCCTCTGCCATAAAACCAAGTAACAAAGAATCCAGGACCGTTTCCATCCAAGATCTACCAAACTCTGCCTGAAGCTTCAGAAAACCTATTTGTTCATTTCACGTATTGGAATAGTTTGTGTATGATCACAGTACTCAGGTTTGGTGTTTGAAAGATATCTCTGACATACATTACAGCAGTAATAATTCATGTCAATATAACTTCTATTTCCACTGTGCTAGAGGTGTCATGTTTGTGTCATTTAATAGCATAATAAGGACGGTTTTGGAAAAACTACTCTCGAATTTATATCTGGTCAGACATAAAATATAACTTTATTTAACCAGGAGAAGTGTCACTGAGATTAAAAATCTTATGTTCACAATTTATGTTCACCTCTTTATGTAGTAGTATCCCTAAACTGTCAAAGTTATCTCAGTTCTCGTTCTCATATCTTTGGTTGTTCCCCCTCTTGTTCTCCCAAACAAGACAATCAAATTATGAGAATCAATTTCATCACTTATTAAGAGACACAGTTATCCTTGTAATATCCCATATTTGACTATTTGTTTGTGTAAATCTTTTAACATGGCAGTCACTGAATTTCCCAAGAGCTAGAAGAGTGACATATTGTCTGGAAATATATTTCACATATTTATACATTGGGAAAAAAATGCTCTGCCCCATGTTTTGGTAGCATAATAGCACAGAATTAATAGTTTTGACAAATATTGGAGTGGTGTGAGGTGTCAAAGTCTTTAGCTTCATCAAACAGACAAACAAACAAATGCCAGTGCATAGCATGTCCCCTGCCTTATCTAAGTCACTCTGGCCCTTACATTCCCCACCCCCCATCTTGGTGTCCTGGTGGAAAGAGCTCTTGGAACAGGCTGTGGACTGCAGCAAAGAGAAGAAGTGCTGCACTAACCTTGTCAGGATACTTCTGCACCAACTCCCGCACTTTGTTGGCACTGCCGTGTGCTGCCTCAATGACCAGCCGGCTGGGATTGTCCTGCTCTGTGGACTGAGACAGCAGCTTCTCCAACACGGAGATGACAGTACCTGAGCAGAGACATGTGGGGGGGGGGGCAAAAGAAAAAATAATTAATTAAATCAGTCTAATGAGGACAACATGATTAGAAATGGTGTCACACAGCCTTCCAGAGGGCCAAAATAGCACCACAAAGACACAGTGGTTAATGGGTTTGCTAAAGCTGAGCTCAATGCAAAACCACAGGAATGAGTCAAAATGTCCCTCCATGCAGTGAAATCTGACCGCACACACATTCACAAACACACACATACACACACATCGCTCTGTTATCAACCTCCCATCCGCTGAGGTGAACACATGCACAGAATAGATTCAGTCATGATTACGAGACAGCTGAGAAACTTCTGACATGATGACAAATGTCTGCTTTGCTGCCAAAGCATCTCACTGTCAACATGCAGGATCATGACATGCTATAGAGAAGAACATTTCAGGAAATGACACCCTGTACACACATTGCTGGAAAAAAAGACAGACAGGGAATGGAGGCGACTGTGGCCATGAATGCCACAGTTGCAGCCTGTATGTGAAAGCGTGCATGGCAGAGGCAGAGCTGGAATGAGGGCAGGGGAGGATGAATGAATGCACGCAGAAGGTAAAGCTGGAGCTGGAGTGTTAGAGATGAGCCCCCTTGTCCCGGCAGAGGCCTTACTTCCAGATTCGTTGGGGTTCTCGGCTGTCATGAGGTTGGCGTCCACCTCCACAGGCTGCGCCGAGAGGCACGCTGGGTTGAACGTCCATGTCTGGCCTCCAAACGCCACCCGCAGGTCACCGTCCGCATATACTTTCAATACCTTCCCGGCCTGGCCAAGCACCTAGAAAACAAACAAGTAAGTAAGGTGGATGTGGCGTGTATGGGTGAGAAAGTGCCTTTTAGAGGGGTAAAAAACAAAGGAGAATGTTGACAGAGACAAAGAGAGGAAAAACTAATCAACCTGGAACTATTCATGGTTTTAACAGGACCAATTTCTGTGCCTCTTTAATTTTAGGTAAATAACTAGGCCGCATCCGAGGAAACTGCACTAACTTGATTACTTCCTGATGTACACCCAATTTTCGTGAAGTAGGTCAGAGGGATGTCGGCCAAATTAAGGCTTTACTTTAGCAAGTGACACAGTTATCCTCAAGCACACAGGCAGGGAGCAACCGGAAGATACCAGAATACAGAGGTGAGACAAAGTCATTGTTTTGCAAATCACAAGGTAAGTCTCAAGTCTTGGTTATGAAAACCCAAGTCAAGTCGCACATCCAGACATGCAAGTCAAGAGTCAAGAGTCAAGTCCCAAGTCGAGACCAACATGTCGCAAGTGAAGTCCAAGTGCTAAACTTTGTGTTTCAAGTCCTAAACAAGTTATTATGGGCCCTTCACCAAATTTAAAATTTTGTCTCTGCCTTCTAGTAATAATTAGTATAGTAAATAAATATAGTAAATAATAAATCATTGGTCGGTCATTCCAAGTCAAAATGCTTAAATCCAAGTTATGTCATGAGTTATTGGTGTAAAAGTCTTTTTTGATCACCTCTGCCACAGTATGCCATGAATTCTGCCTTCATTACTAATGCTAAATTAACATGAAGAGTTAGTTTTATCAGGCTATCATTAATTATTAGGCTAAATGAGCATACAGGAGCCATGCTGTCTGTCCACTCTCCATGGCCAGACTGCAGTCTCTTCACACTCTCCATGTCTTCCAATACTCTTACTAGCTCGCCGACTCCAAAAGTGTTCACCTAGTGGAAAGAAATATAAATTGTTAACAAATTTGATCAAATCAGCTGAAAACATGCTGATAATCCAACTACACTCCTGTTAAACTGAAGTTCTGAAGTGTCTAAGATCCTACTGTAAGATCCTCTGGCAGAAACTTATCTGGAACTCAGTACCTTGGTGAGAGCCCCAGGATGGAAAGTCCAGCGGATGTTGTTGCTGTACTGGACTCTGACATCTCCTCGGTCAGTGATTCTATGAACAGTCCCAATCCGGCAAATGTACTGCAAACACAAATAGGCTGTTTCACCCTGGGTCTGCCTCTGCATGGCTGTGACCTTAATGTTCCCTTTGGCAGCTGTGATTTGAGAGTTGGATGCTCCGTTTCCTTTCACTCTGTTGCACACCAACGTCCATCTGAGCCACTTATATAAACATTCTGTATGCCAGGTTCAAGAGGCACGTGTGTTTTGACTGTGAGGCTATGTTTGTCTAAAAGAGTACATACTATGCCCAAAGTACAAAGAGTTCATTGTAACTTGTTGGAAAGAGATAGAACAAAAAATAGAAGAACTCAACAGGGAGTTACGTAAAGCTGTCTATATCGGTGTGTCTTTAAGGGAAGAATTTAATACCTCTGCCATTTTGGGGTTCCACCCTCCGTGGCCCTCCTGCATCTGTCGCAGGATGTCCACCTCCAAGAGACATTTGACCTTGTCGCCCTGCTGGAAGGAGTGGCCGTCAGCACTCTCTTGGCGCTGCAGCTCTGCGTGCTCTCCTGGATGGACAGGTGTTGGCATCAACAAAATAGGTAGAGACTTTGCAATAGTTTGGGTTTGAAGTCAGCATGACTATATTTTCTACAGACATTCATATTTACATCATTGTAATGTTTAAAAATGTCATGCAAAAATACCACCAATCATTACAATAATACAGGGCTCATGGTAAGTATTTTAAGTTGGCTCCTTAAAACAAGGATTTACAAACTGTCACCCAATACGTTTCTGACTAACAAATTCCTACATCACACAGACATTATTTATAGGTTGAAGATGAAGCGGAGGGCTGACCTCCACTTATCAGTGTAGGGCAATATCTGTCAAATATACTGCTTTACTCCTAATTTTGCAGTGTGATTCCTTAAACAACTGAGAAATAAATAACTTAGAGTCTAAGGAAAGCATGCTTTGAAACAGGAATCTGTCTGTCTTACCTAATTTTGGTAGGTGGTCTTTGTAATAGAAGCCTCCTTGGCCGTCAGACACGTATTTGAGGTCTACCTTGCCCTTGTGTCCCATTCGGTAGACATTAGTGGTGCCATTAGACCAGGTGACACTAGCCACGCTGCGACCAGACTCTGTGTCCCAGCCGCGAATGTCCACTACCTTCCCAACCTTACCCTCCCCACCTACACACACATAAATGCACACAAACACACATAAATATGCAAGAAACAAGAAACGCATCAGTGTGTGGAAGAAGGGGCAGACAAAGGCAGTGAGAGAAAAATCTGCTCATAAAAGACAAAGAAGTCATTAGAAAGTGGATTTTGGTGTGTTTTGATCAGTAGAAAAATGTGTACAGAGGACACATGTAATCATCCACAGTAAAGTTAAAGTCTAAACAAGCACAATGTAAACATGAGACAAATGAGAGGACAGACAAAGAGGTGTGTGAGAAACATCTTCCCTGTAGGGACATAAGCTACCAAGCGTCAAATACTAAACATCAAAGTAAAAAAAAATAAGAAGCACCATTAAAAAATAAAACATTTCCAAGTCACATTACTAGTGTGCATGCTATATCACAAGATGGATTCAGATCAGGTTTTATGATGTAAGAAAACCCCCGTTTTTCTTACAGCCATTAAAATCATCAAGCTGCCTCGGTGCCTAACCACACCAACTAAACCAGTGACCCGTAAGACTACATGGTGGGCTGGGGGTTTCTGAGCATGCTCAGAGCTTCCTGTATTCACTTACCGCATACACCATTTAAGTCTGATGAGTGACTTAACCAAACCCCAGGGCGTTGATTTCAAAGACACCAAAAGGACATTTTGACTCATTCACTCTAGCCCAGTAAAGGGAGCGTTGCTATTCTCAGAGACAACGATGACCCCAGACCAGGAAACATAAAGACATTAGCATTCTCTCTTTCCCTGAAGGGAACAGTCAAGGGCTTTAATTTAGCCCACTGATGTGGAAGATTGCTTTCAATTACTATTTAAACTATTCCAAACGTCAACCAGCACATTTTTCTCACAGCAGCGATTCGTAGTTTGTCACATAATGTAAAACTGCGGACGTTCATGGAAGCCATGAAAACACAATTCAAAGCAAATAATAATAACCTCCATTCTCTACTTTCTCAACACTTGCAACATAGACTATATTTTAAGTGAATGTGCTTCTCAGTGTATGCCACTAGACCGGGCTGGAAAAAGAAAAACAGAGAACATAAATATTACTGAACAAGAACTTTAAGACACAGACACACACAGACAGGCACATCTGTGGAACAGACTCAGATGAGTCACTGGCAATATAAGTGCACGCAGACACATACATAACACGACATTTCGCGGGTTAATGAGACGTGAGGTTAGAATGTTATTACGGGCTGTGGATGGTGAAACACTTTGAAGAGGTACAGCTCCATGCTCGAGAAGGTAGGGGGCCTGCTGAGTTGGCAGCGCCAAGTTAGTGGTTAAGAACAGTCCCCCCACACACACAAATACACACCACCACTCACCGTCTTGGTTGCCCCAGTCCCAGTCAGGTCCACGAACCACTTTAACCCCCTGGAAGATTCCTTTGAGGATGATCCGCGGGAGGTTCTGCCTCGGTGCCAAGCTCACTCTGTGATAAGAGCATGGAGACAGCTGAACAAACTGCTCTATGAACCATCTATGACAATGTTAAGACTCGCTATGAAATCCTTAATACAAAACATTTTCCAAGTATGCATATAAAAACCACATTTACTACAGGATACATTTGTCATGATTAGGGATGCCAATTTTTAAAGTTTAAACATTTGTCAGCCATGTTACGCATTGATCTTTAATCAATCATTACAAGCTTATGAAATACAAATCATCAAGGAAAAACACCCTTGATGACCAACGGACACGGGCTATATTTGTTGCACAACCCACATGAAGTTGGTATATGAATCATAAATCAAATCAACAAAATGCTGTTGTCATGCAAAACTCCAATAACAGATGGACAAAAACTCCATTATGAATCCTGTGCAACTTCCAGGCCTTCATGAAGAACATACATATGATGAGACTTAACATGCAGCACACTTAGAATAAAGCCTAACCCATTCATGTATCAAAGAAAATGCCTACTGTACATTGAGTTAAAAATAAAACAGGCTGCTGTGAGTTGCTGTGACAACTGACTAAAAAGGCGCCTTGTGGAGTTTTCGTGTACACAAGCTTGGTTTAGTTTACATTTAACATTTCTTGGCAAAATAGTAGCAGTTCTTTCACAAGTGGTCAAGAGATACGCAGGATGCCAAACTTGATACAAGGTAATTTTTCTAACTTCAGGACTCAAAAACACATTGAGGAAACCTACGCACAGCTGCCAACATCAGTGTCACTCTACTATCCAACACACTGACCAACAGCAAAGTTGGACATACCTTATGGTAAAGATTTGATCAGATCTTGGTGCAAAGGAGCTGCCTATTCCCATACTTTCTTGACGAGATCAAACCCAAGCTTCCATTTAAACCGAACAGCTTTTTTGGATAGACTCAAAGTCATATAAAATCCTGTATGATCAAAAGAAAAAGAGCCTTGTGAGAGCTGTCGTCCTCAGGGAGCCTCATAGAGGCTTTGCTGCTCCCACATGTTTCTCTAGCGCTGTGGTTTTGCTTAAAGTTAGCCTTGGCTAACTTCACCCCCAATCACTGGCCAGAGTTTTCAGGTTGCTGGGTGCTACAGCAGCACAATTGGCTCTTAGAACCAACTAACAGTAAATCTCAGTGTGTGACTGAGCTTGGACAGGTCTGTGCTGAGAACAGTGTGTATCTGGTGTGTACAGAGATTTGAGCCTAATCCCTGGACAGTACAGCTATCAGAAAGCAGGCCAACTCAGGGCAAAGCATATGTGCTTGCATATATGAATGTCTGTATGTAAATATATAACGGAGATACAAGAAGTAGTGCTGTACATAAGACATAGGATCTGTACAAACACATTTTTCTGCACTGCTTTAATGCATTAAATTGCTTGTGCTGCTGTGTTTTTAGAGCTGTTTCGAGGAATTCAGGATATAAATGGTACAACTGAGATAAACTAAACAGTGTTGGTTATAGTAACAGACTTCCTGAACTCGTAGTATTAAGGGTCATGGAGAGAATGTAGCAAGCTGTGCCAATTTCCTGGTGGCACAAAGCAGATTTAGTTCAGTTCAAAAAGCTACCAAGAGTAGTACTGTTTATGAAGGGAGAGCCAGTTCACTAAGAGAAAAGAATATTTCTTGCCCCCAAATTATTTCAGCAGTAAAGAGGATGTAAACTGGCAGATTTCAGGACAAAGAAACATGACCTTACTGTTGTTGACGTGTTGTTTCTGAGTGTAGCTCCTCTGAGAAAGATCAAGATTTCTAATCCTACTTGACCAAATGTCACCCCTGCTGCCAGACAGGAAGACAACAAGAGACCTACACCTACTGACACAACGGCTGGGTCAACAGTCAGCCAAAGGTTAGGCTTTACAGTTTGAAATAAAGGCAGTGGAATACACATAACTGCCATTTGTTCATAGAAATCAAGCACCATCAAATTCACAAGAAAATAAGAGTTCACATAAAAAGTAGTGGTTGTCAGAATTTCATGTCATGAATTTGTGTAATGATATCAGTTGTGGGTGGCATGATGGCTCAGAGCTTTCACCTCAAAATAAGATGGCCCTGGTTTAAAATGCCATCCATTTGCATTTACTGTACTTACTGTAATGTGCTTGTGGTAACTTTACTACTGTGAAAACACAAATCCAGACTAGAGCAGACTGTGTTTAATTAGACACATCTTTCAAAGCATACTTCAATACATTGTCTTATGTTTAAGAACTCTGCTTTAGTCTACACTTCACCTGCCAAAGCACTGAAACCCTTTTCAAATGCACCGAAGAAGACAGCAGTTTTGTGATGTGAGTGGAAATGAGGAAGACGTGTGAAAATATACATACATTCATTTCAGACAAGAAATGAGCAACTACTTAGCTCACTAGAAACAAATTTAAATGGAAATTCCAGGCAATTCTGGCTAGAAGACAGAGAAAGCTCTGGAAAACTCTGCAGGCTGGTAATGAGGTTGGCTTGGATGTGCCTTAAACATGAGACTACAGGGTGGAAAACTGAAGAGGTCAGGTGGAGCAGTGGAACTTCACGTGCAAGGGAAGGATTAGGCACTGAGTTGACCCGACAGGTTCCCTGGTGTGTCGTTTGTGTGTTGCAGAGCCAATTAACCAGCTGCATTCCAACCATCTCCTTGTAAACACATGACACACGCATATGCTGCCCTGAGCACTGTCAGCATGTCTCTATGTACTATTAAACATATGAGTCTTAAGCAAATGCAGGACACTGTGAGCTGTTCAGACCACTGAATAGACATCTACTGTACAGCATAACCTTACAGCATTTGAATCAGAAAAATTACATTGAAACAGTAATTCAGTCAAACTCATATCCTGAAGATTGACAGTAACAAAGATGGCCTAATCAGTGTCAGTCGAGTCAAATAAAGTAACACCTGTACACAGCTTAATGCTTTGTGAGCATCACATATTATTGCACCTTGATTTTCTCCGTATCCAACAGCTATTAGCTAATACTTCTACGAAGTTAAAAATGTTAACATGCTAATCCGCACAGCTGAGAATGTCTGCATGCTAATCCAGTTAAATCTGTTGTGATTACAATGTAACACATGTACAGTACATCCCGCTCAGGTCTCACACCATGTTTGTGATGGTACAACTCGAATGTCAGCAGCAGTTTATAGTGTTGATAACTTCCCATTGTCCCCTCAGGACACTAATAAAGTTTCTGCCTATAGTGTGTCTATAAACTACAAATAGATCTACCCCGCTTAAGTTGTCATTAAACCCTCACATGTTTGGTCCACATGAAAGGAGTTCCACCAGCCTAGGCTAAGTGCAAAACCCAGTCTCCTCACATAAATCACTGCTGGCATAACAAGAAGTCCCACTCATTATGAAACCAAGCTAAATTTGCCTTTCCAGGCAAATATCAAGTGTGTCCCATGACTGCCACATTATAAATTAGTCTTTTGAAAGGCTGTCAGTGAAATATGGGTCAGTGTGGTCTGGAAATAAAGAAGTACTGTGTGTATGGCACCACATACTGTAGAGCGCTCCTCTATTTCATTCATCTGACAATAAAAGAAGTTACTTTCATGTGATGTTCTCCCAGATGTACACTCTGTCCCACTGCTGGGCGACAATCACAACTCCATTTTCACTGAGATTATCCAAAGAGGTCTTTGATAAAAGGATGGAGAAGGCAAAGACTGTCATGTTAATACAATGAGCAACAAATTGTGAATTATATTGATCAAAATCTCTGTTTTGATATATTTATATACTGTATATAAATATCTATATAATCCAGAGACTCGTTTCTTCATCGCCACCAGGCAAGCTGAACACTGACTGTGTGGTGACAGCCAATGAAAATGCAAGGGTAGATTAACTATGAAATTCATGTAAAAACTAATATTTGATCCAAAATGCATACACATGTATTATAGGTCAGCAAAACAGCAATGTTTTTTTTCTAATTTAAAGCCTTTGTGTGTGAAACCATGGATATAGCTTAACAAGAAAAAACTTAAAATTTGTAGTTTCAAGAAAAGGTTGACCCTGTGAGTTAAATTTCCATCCAATTTAACACCACAGTGCAAAACTCAATTTGTTCACTAATATGTAATACTTGAGCAAAATGTGTTGTCTAAAAGCTGTATAATTGCAAATAGGACATGGATAGGAGAAGTTAAAGGAATGATTGGAATACTGAGTGGAGCATGATGCTTGATAGAATATGGCAAATCATAATGAAGTTTGTCTAAATGAGCATTAACCAAATATGGAACTAACACTTAGAGAGGTCAATGATCAACCAACACCCTAAGCACTGTCTAAAAAGTAATAATTACTCTACAGAAGCTAGAACCAGTGATGTTTGAAGATTTAAGTCACACCATGTCTGGCTGACTGACTGACTTCAGCTGAGTGAGTCACAGTCTTTTATGCCACTTACGGACATCAACATACCATTCATGTTTCAGACTCCATAAAAATTAGCTCCCTGAGAACCATAATGGAGACAGGCCCAGTGTGTTACCAGTGACGTCAATCCATTCACAAGTGCTGCAGACAAACGTCTTGAATGGAGCTTCATTTTCTAAGTATCATTAAGATTGGTGAAACTACTTACAAGGATGCCAGTATTTTTAGAGGAAGTATTCATCCATTTAAGAAATGTTGCACTGAATCTCAATTTATCCCACAATAATCTTTCAAATCTTAATCTTGTGATTTTTCTACACATATATATGACACATTCATAGGGGTAAATTACTTTCAAGTGAGCTTGTGCTTACCAAAAACATAAAATGTGCTGTATAACTGCAATTTGATCCACAGCTGCTTCTATTGTGACTTCTACCAATGTCACACAAAGATTTCTACAGTATAAGACTACCAAACAACAGCACATTCTTATAATAGGATTGAGTCTTTTGGCTATGGTATTAACATACAACTTAACATTACACATTTAAATGGTAGCACTGATTATAAAGGTGCCTCAACCCCCAAAAAAAAGGTAGGGAGTCTCTTTTGACTTATTTTTAGTTTTCCAGGTTTAGCTTTGTCTCACTGAGATGTTACGTGCCACAGATGCTTAGGATTACAAACAAGCTTTAAATAACTCAGATTAAAGCTGTAGATGCCCATAGTAACACTATTTGGCACATTTATCCACAAAGGTAGGTTAATATATTACACAATAACTTTTCTAACCAATGTTAACAATGATCAAATACGTCTGATCTCTTCTCTTTCCATTTGTTAACTTAAAATTTAATTGAAAGTATTCTAAAACTGAAAGCGTGTACTACACTGTAAATTACTAGAAATCATTATACTTAACATGTCTGAGAAAAACATTTTCCCTTGATCGTCAGCGACAACGCAAGTATTTGTGCAGTGTCCACAGATGGAAGGCAGTGGCCTGTTTTACCTGTTTGGTGGGTCACATAAAGGTGATAACACCTTAATGAAGGACACTGCTGAGCCAAACAACATTTGGAACTCAATGACAAATCAATACTTCTGAAGAGAAACGGAGGTGGGAGACGAAACGAGATTCCAACTACTGTCACAATGCTAAATGATTACTGCACTGTTTTGACTCACTGGCAGAGGCCAGGTTTCACAAGCCTAAATCTGTAAGTGGTGCGCTGCTCCATTTTTTCCCCAACCATCAGAGTCAAAATGGTCCATAATCAAATGTCAACCCAACCAGAATCGAAAACGAGACTTTAATAAAGACGCCTCTCATATTTAGTGAGAATGTGATTACAGAAAATAATAGCAGGAAGTGAAAACAAAAACAGCAGTGCGCACTGGATTCAAGTCTTGATCAGGTCAAGACTTGGAGCTAGGAATGTAACAATGCATTTGTTGCACTGCTGCATAAATTAAGTAATTCATTATTTCAGTGACATGCTAGAATCGCAAATTTGTTATGCTGTCTGTGACAATGTTGTTTTTAATACAACCACTAGGAGTCACCAACAGAAATGTCCAGACCCTACACATAAGGGCTAGAACAAATACACACATTTGACTCATCCTGATTGGATCAAATCGTGATTTCCAAACTCTTTTTGCTGAGTAAAAAATACTAACCACTCTTGAACCTGCTAGTTAGCTTGAAGATTTAAACAAATCAAAGCTAAAGAGTAACAAGTCATGATTTTGACCCCTATTTGTGCCATTCATTGGACAGGCACAGGAAAATAAATGAGACTGTGTTGGACCTGGACCCAGCTAAACTATAGAAGAAATCTGGGTCATACATATCACCTCGTTAAAATGAGAACAGGCCATCCAGCTGACATTCAGACAGTGCCTGAAGCAGTTTGGAACTTTATTGTGAAATGATGCAGAAGAGTGGATTCTGAAGGGAGCGCTCACTCCAGTAAATCTGGATACAGAGGACACTTGGAACCAGCTCCTCCACTCTTCTTTTTGTGCTCTCTAATCCTTTCAAAAGAAAACAATGACTCAGGAAAAACCTGTGTTTACATTTGCTGTGAAAGGGTCAACACAGGTTATTTGACCCAAGTCCGCAACCCCGCTCATGAGCAAGGCTTTGGGCTGAACTGAAACTGAACTGAATATTAACATGTTAACAGCACACTCTCAGCAACGTTATCCTATCCCACTGATAGATGTTTATACTGTAGCCTAAGGCTGGAGTGTAGGCCACTGTAGGCTAGTCATTAATTTCAAGTACAGTCTTTTGGAAATAAACCCTGAAAATATCTGCCCAGGTAACTGAGAGGAGACACTAACCATAGCCAGGCAATATATTAGTTTACCAGCAGAAACTTAGCAAGCAAGCAGATATGAACAAAAGTGGGGACCCTGATGTTATTGCTGTAAAAGCCTTGCCTAGACCTGTAGGCCTGTGTAGACTGACAGCAGGCTAATGAAAGTTAATTGGAGGAAACAACACTAATAAGGTCTTACCTCCTATGACTTGATTTGGATTTGAACAGAACAAGCTAGTCGAACAGAGACAACGGACGACACCATAATTAGAATTTAAATGAGGATCAATTGTGCCGGGGATGAGGCAGAGTAGTACTCACGGCTGTGAGTGCGCCGTCTCGTAGCGCTCAAAAGCGTGGCTCAGGTCGTGCTTGTTGTTCATGTAACACTGGGTGCACAGGTCATAGTCGAAGCACACCTTGCACTTCCATCGCATTCCCATGATACCATGCTTCTTGCAGCTGTCACAGATGATGTTGGAGTGGCGCACGCCTGGAGAAGGAGAGGTGGTTGAAGAAAAGTGAGTGGGGTTATAAATTCAACATGCCTGAGGTTTCTATTTCTATTCCATTTTGTTGTGTCCTGTATAGTAAAATGCAAGTACTATACTACTATGTATCTGCCATATGCAAGTCACTGAAGCATTTGAGGCATGTCATGTCCTTACCGATGTTAGTTATCACAATGGATAATATCATGAGATGTGGAAGAACTGAGGCACAAACAGTATGACAAAAATACCCCCACCCCCCTTAGCTCCCCATCTCTTCTCCTCCTCTTCTTTCGCTCCAATAATTGAAGGGCAAGCTTCTGAGGCAGAAAAATGTTGCTTTAAATGGAGCAAAATGCTAATGAGTCCTGCACTTATGTGTGTCATTCAAGTCCAAAATAGAGCTGGATGGCTGACGGTGAGAGACGGTCTTTACTGTACCATGCTTACTCAAAACAGGCTTTGGGAAGGCTGCGCAATCCACCACAATGACAAACAGGCACAAAAATGCCAGATAAAAATGTGGAAATGGCTTTTCAACAAAAACGATTGATTGCAGCTTTTTTTCCCCTTTACACTTCACTTTAAAAGCTTGTTTAAAAACCTGATAAAATGAACTTCTGAATTTGACCATATAGGGCTATAACACTCTACAGAGACGAAGGATGATGACATCTGATCAGCCAATGACCACATTTTAAAGTCCCAAATTCTCATGACCCAGCAAGAATAGGCATGTGAATTTAAGTATGGCATTCCTTTGTTTTCTATGATCAAGAGAAACAGAAATTCTGATATGAATACAAACACCTGTATTGGGTATCAAAAGCTGGGTATCCAACTTGAACATACTGAGCATAAACAACTATAAACGTATATCAAACGTTTGCATCAAATGCTTGGTCATATTCTTAGTCTTGTTTACTTATTTTTAGATTGGATATTTCCTGATCTGAGAAATAATTTGGCTAGTTTTGGACTTTTATTTTATTTAGACAAAGTTCTTGAACAACAATGCATTTGAGAAATTTAGCTTATTTTGTACTAACATATCAAAAAGCATCATTTTGGTATCATACCAAAACTTAGGTATCATATTGCCTACAAATAGCTCTAGTTGACCCAATGTTTAAGTATGACCCTAGTCATGAGTGCTTACCGATTTGAGCATTATCATAAAGCAGCAGGTCATAGGCACCCTGGTAGCCAGTGCGGTAGTTGGTTCGTGTGCCGCTGTCCCACTGCACTACCACTGTCTTGTCTGGCGTGGTAGTGCTGCCCTGCCTCCCGATCTCCACTACAGTGCCCACGTGGCCCTCGCCATCGTCCTGGTTTCCCCATTTCCAGTCCAGGCCACGCACCACGCGCATGCCCACCTCCATGCTGCCGCTGCTGGGGCCTGGCCTGGGGGCTGAGCGCAACGGCCGGGGCCTGGCGGCGCTGTCACTTCCGCCGCTGCTGCGCCTCTGGGGCTTCTGGGGGATGGAGCTGGCTCGTGCAGACGAGATTGCAGGCAGGGACGGCACCAGGGGTGTTTCCAGGAACAGATCAGGAGTCACTGGAGGTAAGAGTGGAGAAGATAAAAGTTCAATGAAACCTGGGATCTTCTTTTACTTAGTCAATACTAAACATAACAAACAGCTGATCTTTGCCAACTACTTGTCTATAGTTCATGTCAAGCTTTACCACTGGCTTCAGAAAATTGTGGGTTCATTCCGTTGCTTTTCAAAAGGAAAATTACACAACCTGTGTGTTGTCTGACTACGTATCTGTCGGTGCCTGCTGAGGGACTCGTAAAGCAACATGCCATATGTCTCATTTATTTCGGAGCAATGTTTTTCTCTTTGCTGGTGGCTCATTCACTGGAGGTCTTGTTGTGTCATGGCACACTTCGGAGAGAGTAGCTGGACATGACTGCTACGACCTGCCGCGCTAATCAAGCCGTGACCTGACACACACAAACACCTGTGTACTTACATCCTTAGCAACCAAAACACTCAACTACTTAAACCTAACCACAAACTAGCAATCATGAGGTGCAAGTTGAAAGCTGAGTATCCTACATCCTCAAGCAAACAAAACTAACCTATTTTCACATGAGTCTGGAATTCTGGACAAAAGGTTTGAACTCCCATTCTTCACTGAGAAGCAAACATCTCTATTGGTGGCCACAGAGTGCTGCAGGAATGAGTCCTAAAACCCAGAAATAAGTCAGCATTTTTGCACATCCGGTTCCCTCATCTGGAAGTCAGTGGGGTTTCTTGAACGGGTTTTTGGTTTGATGCCTGAAATAAGGTCTGTGGTTAACACAAGCTGATGAGATTTTCACATTTTGTTCTATGACATAAAATACATCAGTAAATACCCCACTCGTGAATTTTGAAGCTCTTACATGTCTTAAAAAAGGCGGTTGCTAACAATCCAAAATCCAATAGAAAAATCCCATTGGCTTTTTGTCGAGGGAACCAGGGCGATGCTAACTTCCGGGTTGGCCTACAAAAATATGTCATCCCTGCAGCACTGTACTTACCAACAAGCAAAAAGTGCTCATGTAGCATTGGACACATCTCAGGTATGCATTTGCATGGACATGCCTGAAACTCCTTATAATTCATTAATATTAACCCTAAAACCTAGAACTTGTATTCTCAAGAAGACATAAAATAGCCAAAATCTCATCAAGAACTCACATATTCACACCATTGACTGGTGACTCCAGTGTTTTGAATGAATGCTGCTGGGTGCTAGAAACAAGAACTAACACAGGAAGGATGCAGCACTTATGTGGCAGCTTGAGTCAGCAATACAGAAAAGAACTTTTGCTAAGGAGCATAACTATGAGCAGACATCCAATCACATCTATTAATCACATGATGCGACACATCAGACACATTCTTTTAGACACCGGCGCAGTGTTACATCTCCACCATTACGAATTATTAACAAGATTTAAAAGAAATGTAAAGCATTCCTTGTTGATACTGCAGTGCTGTTTCTGTGACTAATCATAGAACAAAAAAATGTTTGTGAGGTTGCAGAAAAGGAAAACTGCAGGCTTGTAAAACTGAAGGACAGTGCATAACATTTGTCCATATGCACTTCCAACAATATAGCTTTTAAATAACAGCCCACAGAATTTACACATTGTGATTGTCAGCCTGTGTTTATGCGTCTTTTCTAAAACAGTGTTGGGTGAAAAGAAGAAATCTGCTGAAGAGATCTGACATATGCCACATGGGCAAGACAAACAATGATCAATAATCATTCAAGTAAGTGCTGTTAAAATAGGCAAATTCACAGTCCCTCAAGAAAGTGAGGCACATATCCTAATTGTTGGCACGTTTCACTGTAAAAACAGGCTCACACTCACTCAAGTCCTGCTGTATTAACACTAGAGCTGCAACAATTAGTCGATAAAGAAAATGAATTGCCTATTTTGATAACTGATTCTTTTTTTCATGCAAATATATCCATAATTGTGAGGATGAGAGACATGTTTCATTGAGATGTTTACTTGATATGTTTCTGTCATAAATTCATAATTATTTGAGTTCATACAGTCATTACAAATTGATTAAAAATGTAACATGAATAAGATGTTAAAAAGGGATTGATAAGAAAATGTGTATAAAATATACCACCTTAAAATAATGGTTGGTTAAAAATATGCTCTTTATGTAAGGATTTATTTTGATGTAGAGTGTAAGAGGTCACATGACCAGAGTTTAATTAAGGGCATACATGTGGCATTATGGGTAACATGGATGCAGAGGAAAGACATACAGCCCCAAAACAACCCTATTCTGCACATGGTCCAAGAGGCGCACACAGTAATTGTCTTTCATTTGGTTTACACTTGTGTACAATGTTCTGTTGGGCCTGTTTATTAAAGGACGCTAGCTTGAGAGACTTTAAAATGACCGAGAGATGTATATTTGAAACTTATGTCTTACTGTAGTTTTCACAGTGTCTGCTGATGAAAGAGAGACAAAATAAATCTTCAAAAGACATCTGTATGATGCATGGCCATTATTTCATTGGACCAGTGTAGCTGTAGGCAGATTAATTGATAATGAAAATGATTGTTAGTTGCAGCCCTAATTAACGCCCCATAGGAATAGCACTACTTAACAGGCCTCACATGTTGTAGTGTAGAGGAAGAAAATTGACTTTTTGAGAATGCTGATGTATGACTGTAATGTGATTGACCTTTCACAAACATGCCACCAATGTCCATGTTCCTGGCAATATTAAGAAGCCTACAGTCCAGTAGCTGTGGTTACATGGACAATATTTCTTCAACCCGATTGAAATCATTCTTATTAGAGATTCAAACTCAACTGTAAACATGGCTAAATAAAGTGATCCGATAAGATGTGCGTTTACATGCCCCAAAGCATTTAATTAGAATATAACTTTTTTGACATGTGCACAGCACCCACTGTGAAGCATCTTATATGTCGAACAGCTTATTGTTTCGAGCCTTTCGACCATCGAGGCGTTCAACAATCCTTAAAAAGTTGTATCAGCCACAGGCCAGTTTGTTTTGGAATATATTTATTCCAGAGAGAAACGATCGGACTAAGCGTTTACATGGTTATTAGTAGGGATGGGGATCGTTAATTTTTATTGATACCATTTTCGAGACTGCTTAACGATCCGAGTCTTCATCGATACCACTATCGATACTTTTCTATTATTTGGTGAAAAGAAGAGACGACAAGAAATTCTGGTATTGCTTTGACTGTTTGATTTCTGAACAGAATGAAATTTGCCTAGCCTCCAATAAACACTGCTGATGCAGGGCATTTATTTGAAAAGGAATACACAGGGTCCCTTCAACATAAATAATATATCAGCAGCAATAAATGTCCAACAATGTTAAGGAACAAATATTTTTTATTGCATAATAGGACGCATATCTTTTTTTTGTGAACATCAACATGGATTATTATTGTCAATGAACGGGCTGCGATGTTTGGGTGCGCGCACCATGCATACCTTCGGTGGAGGAGGAGGATTGTCCCGCAACGGCAGCAGGAGTTGGCGGTGTTCTCTCGAGACATAGACGTTACGTTATAGGACACGCTAGTCTCAATAGCAGTATCGATAAGCTCGGATCTTACTGATTTTCGGGTTTTGAGAAATTTGGAACCAGGTCCTTATGGAACCGGGTCTCGATCCCCATCCCCATCCCTAGTTATTTTCAGATTGAACATAAGGTTTACACCACCCCTCTCTACCCTAGTTAGGGGCGGCTGTGGCACAGAGGGTAGTGTGGTTGTCCAGGGTTGGTGGTTCGATCCCGGCTCCTCCCGTCCACATGTCGAAGTGTCCTTGGGCAAGACACTGAACCCTAAGTTGCCCCCCTGTGGAGGCCAGCATGGCAGTTGTGTTCCCCAATTCATGGGTGAATTAGACTACTGTTACAGCGCTTTGGGAACGGTTGAAAAGCGCTATATAAGTAAAAGTCCATTTACCCAATTGAAAATTCCTTCCGATCAGGCCAATTTCTTCCAAATGTGGTGGTTTCATGAGGCATTTTTATTCTGATTGGGCTATTATTCCTATTATTAGTGGAATATTAGGGTCCCGCAGCTAGTGTTGGTAGCATTTATGACCCTCAATCAAAATCATTGTATTGTATCAAGTATTTTATACCTGTACAGTTATCAACAGACAGAACAACAACAGAAGCAGAAAGATACATCAGTAACAGCACCTGCATTATGTGATTGGCCATATTGTAACACAAAATAATAGAGAAAGTCTGAAGTCACAGAACAGAGATTACCCTGAAATCAAGTGCCATGTTTGCCAAGAGTCTATTAATCTGACCACATTCCTTAGCAGATGGTGGTGTTAATCCATCATTTCCCTGTTTACAACCACCATTAATCTAAATTAGAAGGACGATGAAGAGAGTAAAGCTTTTTCTGTGGACAGCAAAAATTCAGTAAATGATCTATAAATGCTGATGTAGACAGGAATCTTTCAACACGTAAATGCTGTTTTAAAGTCGACATTCGAGTGAAGAATATAGCCTTAAGCTCGCCAAATGCCGACCATTTATCTGGTCATTTTCACCCAATATGTTTTTTTAGTATATAGCCTGATAGTTCAGTCACAGAGTTTTGTTAAAAAAACCTTTCAGTAATAGGGTGGACAGATGTCTGTAATGCGGCTGAGATTACACTTGCACGCGTATCAAGATTACAATGTCATTTTGGTATTAAAGGCATCTGCTTAAGCATGAAAACATATGGGATGTAGGGGATCAAAGGAGGGAAAGCAGGCTGCTTATACTCCATTTTCTGTCCAAAATGACAGCTTAGCCTCTTTTATGCACTGAAATAATATCCCAGGCAATCATCTAACATTTCAGCATGCAAACAGGGGAGCTGTCACAAGCAGGGGATGGTTTTTGCATAGTTCCAAGCATTCTGGGTGTGGATGGATGTAGGAAATGCCAAATTGATGTACTCATAACTGAGAATACAATCATGATGAAACTGACCTTAAACACTTCACAGAATTTTTGGTCAGTAATTCCAAAACCTTACTTCAAAGTTTGCAGTAAAGCAGGCCCACAATCTAGCATTCTGGGTTGAGGAATTGGAGGAATTTTGCAGACACAGCACAAAAAAAAAAAACTTAACCTACCACCTACATTTAAAACAGTAAAACTGACTACCCACACATTACCCACCACCTCCCACACCACCCACTCTGTGTTTCAGGGAGAAATCTGGCCGAGGACAAAGATATCGTTTTATTATTAAATAGACCAGGATTGGTTCTGATGGGGGGGGGGGGTTCAGGGGACTCTACCTACACACAACAAACTCCTATCCAATGTTGACACGGACAGAAAATAAGAGTTAATCCCAAAATTGTATCCCTGATAAATTACTACATACCAGCAAAGCTATTACCTCTTGTTGAAACTTGGGACTGTCAATGTATAATGTCTTTGAAAATCACAACTCAGCAGCTATCAAGAAAAAACACAGAAGATATACCATATGAAACATTTCAGAAAGCTAAGCTAATAAAGTTTTGAACAGTGTCTGAACAGTGTGAGCATAATGTTATCTGCAGCAGCCAGCCGTCCAAATTCCAGGACTGTGCCAATGAACTTTTTGTTCTGATCGCTTACTAGTCCACTAGGAGGAGTGCATGAAACGCTGGACCTAAAGTCTCTGGAATCGGCAATAACTAAGATGCTACCCAGGACAATGAAGTCGAAGTCAACAACAACTATTACTACTACCAATAATGAGTACTCATGAATAAAAATAAACAAATCTCAAAGTCAATCTAGATAATAATCCAAATTTTTAGTAACAATTTAAAACCAAATATAATCTGATTTTTTATCCAGTAGCAGTGTGCAAAATGTATTATTTGACTCATAATAAGCGTAACCTGGAGACGGTGAGCTGGTTTAGATAGATTTGCAGGAAGTTGAAATTGTAAATCATAGTTTGTAGATAGACTGAGGGCTAAGACAGGCAGGATTACGGCTCTCTGCCTGCAACAACAGATGGGCTGGCTTCCGTCATACACACTGCTGAGGGCCAATCTGGGAGGGCAACGTCAACGTCCTTCACACAAACAACCAGACGTTTGGCCACAAGACGAATAAACGCACCACCATAAACAAATGCACATATTCAAAAATTGCTCAGGAATATTATATAATTTCCATACCAAGTCTGTGTTACTGAAGGTCCAACTTGAAAGCTTTTTTTAACGGATACACATGGCGTTTTAATCATCAATATACAATTGACAATGTAACTGCGATAACATTTTACATTTTTGTAAACAAATAAGGTGGAAATCATTAAAAACCATATGTAATTCAAAATTAAATTATTATCTGTTAAGAAGAGGAAGTTGCCATTGTTAACGTCAATCAAACTGCAAACATGTAACTCGACTACATGCGATTTTGCACTTTTTCCAGTGTGAATGTACTATATATTAAAAACACAGCTATAGTGAGTGTACAGTGCACAATCAGGACACACGATGCAAGGCCCATTTGTAACTGTGGAACTATACCACCTACCTAAAATAGTCCATCACAGAACTCTATTGTTAGTCTTACCTGTGACTCCGGGCGGGAAATTAACTTTTTAAAATGAACATCTACCAGACACTGACAGATAAATGTTCAATTTCACCAGCCACTCAATGGTAAATCATTATTTTGTGTTTGAAATAGCCACTTTCATATTGTACCAATATTTGGCTGTGGTGGCTGGTGCTAACTTCCATCCCTGTGACTGTTTGGTTGGTCTGATGTGATTAAAAAATGCTTTAGATTCAATACAATACTGGTAAACATGTCCCTGCTTCAAGTTTAAGTAAGGCAAATTTATTTAAGACTCAGGGACGTAGGCCAACGGCGTGACAAACTCTTACGGTTTCACTAAGCAGATATAGCATAACATAACATGCATGCAGACCTAGATCCGCACACTGATGATAATCACTGAGCGGCTTCAAAATGGAAAAAGTGACAGGAGGAGTATTATTATTGGCGACCCAGTGCCATCAGATACGTGCTATAGTGTGAAGCAGCAAAGGCCTATTTGGGCTGTATGTCCTGTGACACATGGTCTGACTGGCTTATATCCTCCCTCTAATGTCTAATGAGAAGAGGCCGTTTGCCTGTGTTTTTTTTTTTCTTTTCATATAACAGCCACTGGACCTAAATGCTTAGCAAAGTGCAATCTACACACGAGCTCTATGACTTTAGCCTCATTGGACTTAATATCAGCAATGAGTAAAAACTTGCTGGAACTGGTTAATGTCAGAAACATCTGGTGGTCAGAGGATTTTCAGGAAAATCAATAAAGACTGAGTAAATAACACATTTAAAAAGATTTCTTCAGAGTGGACGACAGGACTAAAATAAGACTCTCCATTTCTGCTCGGCCTACCTTTCTTTTCTCAAATCTCACTCAAACAAGCGCTGTGTACTGTGGAAAATAATTCATAATGATCACACATAATAATCACACTGCCACTGAAACAAATCCAAAGTGTACTACACTGACATCTTCAAATATCTCTTGTCTTGTCAGCTTTGTCGAAAATCATCTTCACAAAGCTTAATGGTCACAACAACAGATTTAAAAATCAGCTTGATACCGGTAGAATTGTTCCTATCGGCAAACTTCATCCCTGGAGCCTCTTACAAAAACCATTACCTCAGCAAATCATGTTCCCCAAGAACACTTACTGTACGTTTGATGACACCGTGCTGAGGTTATCATATCAAATTATTATACTCACTCCCCATGATCTTCAGCCCACTTTTGAACATGTTGGCAGCTGTATGATTCCAGTGTGGTGTGACACCGTGAACCTTGCACTGCTATTATCCCAGGTCAACCTGCAGGACCATCTGAAATCCTGAGCACTGTGAGGCAGTCATCCTACAAACGGGGGAGTAAAAAGTTTCTGGCACACACTTAGTATTTGGTTTGCTGTGAACTTTGCTCTTTGTTTAGTAACATGCAGTTCTTTTTTTGGGGGGGGGGGGTCTCTGACAGTTGCTCAATGGCTGGATAAGCCTGATGCCTTCTCTAAAAAACAAAAAAAACAACAAAACATACTGGCTGAGTAAGGTAAAGAAAGAACTTACAAGTAAGTAAATACATTACTTTGTATAATAATGGGGCACTGTCATGTCACATGATCAGTAGTGTGGGGAAGCTTTGATCATTTCTTGTGTTTGCTAAGGCTAGATTCACACGTGAGTACGTCCATAGTGCTGGGCTTAGACTTCAAATCAAACATCATCAATCATTTCAAAAGTTAATACTGAGTCACATGCTAATTGCACATTAAGCTATCAAACCTAACTTCACCCGACACAAACAAATCATTCAGTCTTATCTAGATCATCTTATTCAATGCTTGAAAGATTATATTCAATACAGTATTCTCGGCAACACAAAGATCCTGTTTAAATGAATCCTACACCTACACTATTTGACTAAAATCTTTTTGATACGAATTTCACAGCACGATAACCATTGTCTATACCAGCAATTCCCAACCAGGGTTACTTGTACCCCGAGGAGTACTTCTGCAGTTACCAGGGGGTATATGGAAACTGTGAAGCTCAG